>JAUPMG010284355.1:0-18091 GCA_031762675.1 Pachysandra terminalis | reverse complement strand
TGGATTTATTTTGTTTAGAAACATTGTATAGGGCTCTTCTGTAGCCACAACTTTTGAGATGTAATTTGATTCAGTTTCCTTTATTTATTTATTTACTTGCTTCCGCTACTCTGTTAATGGAATAAAAATCGGCATTTATTTCATTTAAGCTTGGTTTATTGATGACGATCCGCGGTCCAGAAATGGATCCCGAAAGTCGCAACTCGAGATTCGTGCCATCTCACCTAGGGATTCGGGTACGCGGAGATCGGGGCGTGACAAGAGACGTGATCTGTAGTTGCTGATATTGAGGAACTAAAAATCCCCAACGAGCAGTTATCTTGCCCATGTGGAAAGGATGAAATATTTGAATGAGTGTGATCTGCAGTTGCTAATTTTGAGGAAGTAGAAACACCCAACGAGCAATTATCTTTCCCACATGGAAAGGATAAAAGGTTTGAACGAGTGTGATCTGCAGTTGCTGATTTTGAGGAAGTAGAAACAACCAACAAACAATTATCTTGCCCACGTGGCAAGGATAAAATATTGGAAGGATATTTTGAGGTCAATGACCAAGTTGATTCTATGTAGATCACACGACTCATTCAGTGTAGAGACGTGATCTGCAGTTGCTTATATTGAGGAACTAGATATCCCCAATAAGCAGTTATCTTGCCCATGTGGAAAGGATAAAATATTTGAATGAGTGTGATCTGCAGTTGGTAATTTTGAGGAAGTAGAAACACCCAATGAGCAATTATCTTGCCCACATGGCAAGGTTAAAAAGTTTGAACGAGTGTGATCTGTAGTTGCTGATTTTGAGGAAGTAGAAACACCCAACGAGAAGTTATCTTGCCCACATGGCAAGGATAAAATATTGGAAGGATATTTTGCAGCAATTTCATTTGATAAGATAGAGTCCTTTTGATTAGAAGCTTTATTACATCGACCATACATCCGTAGTAGAGAGGAAGTAGGAGTTTGTTGCAACAAATTTGAAGAGTTGTGTTAATTTGAACCTTGTGGAGATGTTTTTTGTTGCACAATATTAGGAAGTGGGCCCCTTGGCCAATTGACTCCTAAAGGAGATCTCACTGGAGATAAACACTATTGCATAAACTCAGGATATGGTCCCCCTTGGACGAGTAGTTTCTTGTGGCTAAAAAATTGGATATAGTGATGGCCCACATGAGGAGTTGACATCAGTATCCGAACCTGAGTGTACACATGGCAAATTTGAATTTGTCTTTTGAGGTGACTTAGATAAACCCAATGAACCAGGGGATGAGAGATCTCTACGACCCAAAGAATATGTAGCACACGACTTTTGCATAATATTAGACGGAAAAATTAAGGAGGTTCTGGAAGAATTATCCTTGCAATTTGACTGTTGTAGTGAGAGATGGGGAAACTCTTGCTCATTGAAGATAACATGCCGAGAAATAAATATCCGATTGGATGAAGGATCCAAACACCTATAGCCCCGATGACTGTTACTGTAGCCAATAAAAACACATTTAGTAGATCTAAACTGGAATTTATGTGAATTATATGGTTCTAGATATGGGAAACAAGCACAACCAAAAACCTTCAAAATTTTATAGTTCTCTTTATGTCCAAATAACTTTCCAAAGGGAGTCATATTTTTATTAGTATAAGAAGGAAGATGGCTAATCAGATATGTGGCCATATGAATGGCATCAACCCAAAATTTGAGAGACCTGAGCAAGAAGAGTAAGGCCCGTCTCAACAGTATGACGGTGTTTTCTTTCTACTAAACCGTTCTAAGCATGTGTATGAGGGCAGGAGACACGATGAGCAATTCTTTGTGCACATAAATATTTATTTAATGACTGAAATTCTTCACCCCAATCAGTTTGTAGTGCTTTGATTTAATGACCAAAGTAATTTTCCACGTGAGTCTTGAAATTAATGAAGAATTTCAAAACATTAGATTTGCAAGACATAGGAAGGAGTCATGTGAATATACTATAGTCATCAAGAAAGTGGACATAATACATTCTTCCATTATTTGACACAACCGGAGTAGGACCCCAAACATCCAAGTACAATTAGTCCAATGGACCAAATGACTTAGAAAAAGATGTAGAAAAAGGCAACTTGTGACTTTTTCCTAACTGACAGGCTGAACAAAAATTAGACAAAGTCGTATTTTTTACATCAACAATTTATTTGCAAATAAAACATGATCTAATGTGCAGGATGCAGGATGACCGACCCGTTGATGCCAGATATTTGATGAAACCCTTTTCTCTAATAAGTACAGACTTTGAGTTAACCTTTGATGGGTTCTAAGTAGGGTGTCGGTATAGACCATCTTTAACTTGTCCTCGAAGTAGAAACCTTCTCGTTCTGTGATCCTTTATCAAGCAAGAGGAATCATTAAATTCAATCGTAACTTCATTATCAACTGTGAACTATTTAACCGATAGCAGATTATTGCTAATATCAGGCACATAAAGAATCTCATTCATAATAAATCTATCTGATGAACTTGATAAGAGGGAAAAACCAATGTTACATATTTTCAAACCTGATTCATTTCCAATGCATACTTGATTTGGGCCACTATATTCAGATCGAATTAACAAATTATTGAGATCAGAGGTAATATGATTTGTGGCACATGAGTCAAGGTACCATGAAAAATTGTTGGATGGATTTCCAGCATGGTAGCAAGTGTATTCGATTGTTCTTCTTGTAGAGCATGGTCATAGCGATTGTAGTAATTTATCACTAAGTGACCTGGACAGTTGCATATCTGACAAAAAACTCGTGAGGTTATGGAGAAGAATTGTTGTGTGGTTTACTATCATTGCCTTGATAGGTTGAAACTCCATGACCGCGTCCTCTTCCTCTTCGATTGAAGTTTGGTTGTGGACAGAATGTCCGTCCACCACCACGGGGAGTGTGATGTCCTCTTACTGCTACATGTGCAGTGATTCCATTTTGATCAAAAGAGGTGGAATGTTGTTCAGCAAGTCTTATGTCCTGATTAAATAACAGATCATGCAAAACGTCAATAGAAACAAGGTCAGAACGAGTGGTTATTGAAGTAACGAATGACTCGTATTCTGTTACCCAAACCAACAAGAACATAGAGGATTAGATCCTCATCAGACACAAGTTGAGCTGCTGCAGAGAGACTATCTTCTATTCCTTTGACCTTTTGCAGATAATCTGACATACTCATTGATCCCATCCGGAGTATTTGTAGTTGCAGCCTCAGTTGCATGATACAAGCTCTTAAGTGAGATGATAGCATATTCTCAAGAGTTAACCAAACATCTTTGGCATTTGTCAGGCCAACGAAATGAGCGAGAATAGTATCGCTCAAAGATGATATAATCCAACTAAGTGATACTTGATCCTTCTTCTACCAAGATGTATAAGCCAGATTTAGATAAGACTCTGCACTTTTTTCCTTAACCAAACTTTTGGTAGGATAGACTTCTTTTCCAGTTAGTATGTCCATAAAATCATACAGTTGAAGAACAGGAAGAAATTGAGACTTCCATAATAAGTAATTAATACTGTCTAATTTTAAGGAGATGAATTGATGGATATTACCAATTGATGGAGTGGTATTTTCAAATTCAATTTCATTGTTTGTAGCATCTGTTGTTGATGATGACGATTCCATGATGTTTGACGTGATTCTTGGTAGCTCTGGTACCATGTAGAGACTTGGAATTTTTGTTCTCCTTAACTGAAGGAGGGAGACGACGGTGTTTGTATATATTGAGTTTTTACAGATTTCAAAATAGTACAAATTAGTTACATAATTGAATTTCAAATAATTTGTGCACATAGGCACATACGAATAGAGTCTAAGACTGTCAATGAGTCGGATCTAGATCTGATACTAACCCGAATTCGTTTAAATTTATCCAATTAAATCAGATCTTTATCTGATTTAATGTCCGTCAGATCGGATTTGGATCTGAATAATTGGATCCGTTTATAATCGGATCTGGATTCAGATGTTGGTAGATCCGACCTGATTAAGATCTGAATCCGACTAGATTAACATATATGTGTAACATTTTTTCTCTTTTTGTCTTCTTTCTTTAGTCGTTTGGGAATATGTTTTTAATTTAAGTTAAATTACATTATCCACTGATATTTGACAATCTATTTGTAATTCATTTTAAATAATTTGTTAATTATTTCATTCTTAAAGGTTTTTACTATCGAATTCGAATATATAATTAGATTCGGATCTTAGTCAAATTCGAATACGGATCCTATAAATATAATTAGACTCAGATTCAGCTACTCATATGAAAAATCTGTCGGATCTTTAATCGGATTCGGATTCGGATCATGGTGGATCCAACCCGAATCCGACCCGTTTACAGCCCTAATTAGAGTCCACTTGATCATGGACTTTAATCCGTAACAGAGGCATTTTCCCCTTGATCATTTTGATCAAGCTTCATGATGGTCTAAAACCACAAAGCATAGACTGGCCCTAGATTTACTCTATTCACATTCATGGAGCTCAAATGAAAACAATGAAGATAATGAGGATAATCAGACAAATCCTAGACAATGGAGAATAATGCCTCTGCAATCGCCCGAAATCGTTCCCGTTGAGAAATTGCTCGAATGGTGGTGATGGGGTTCAGATGAGGTGGCCGGAGAACAGTAGTTCTCGTTGAAGGCGTTGAAGAAGAAGAAGAAGAAATGAAGAAAAAGAAATGTGGAGAGGGATTACCGATTAAGAAGGGGTTCATCGGAGTTGGCAATCGCCCGAAATTGTTCCACCGCTGTATTGCTGGTTCGCCGTCACCGGAGAATGTGGAAGAGAGAAGGAAAACCTGAGAGAAGAAGAAGAAGGAGGATTTTGGTCGAAAATCAAATGGGAAATGAAGCGTTTTGCTTAAGGGTTTAATGATGTAAATAGGAAAACTTAGAGGGATTAAAATGAAAAATTAAAAAACTTGATGAAGGGTATTTTGGGCATTTATTGTTTTCAGCTTACGTTTTGCCCCAAAGAATAAATATTTTTAGAGAGTGTTCCCAAACCCTACAACAACCTGGTGAATGGCCCAAATCACAATTGATCAAGTGTACAGTGCCCAAACCATAATTTTGCCATTATATATTTACGGAAAATAGCACATTAGACACACATCCCCAAAAGTGTCCAATACTGGAAAGCTTCAATCATAATCTCATAGATAACCCGTGCATCTCACATACAGGTAATTGTATTAGCTCATATATTGTCACAATTCATAACTCAAAAACAACTTTAACTCCTACACTCAGATGACAAACCATATTTACAGCAGGAATGAAACCAAACCATCTTTATTTGAAGTCATAACAACAATAAGAGTATCATGGCTTACGGGCCTAACCAATTTAAGGGAGTTTACCTTCTCTTGTAGGGTAACAAGAAGGCTGTCAAAACTCTTCTTGAAGGAATCTAGTCCTTCAAGTTCAAGCTGAGAACCAACATTGTTTTAATCAATCCCCAACTTCTCAAGCACACTATAAATTCCTTTAGCCTCTAACACATTGGAAACAATCCTTCTTGAAACCATAAGATCAATGAATGCTTGGAGAGCTTGGTTAGGCATAGTTGAGACCTACAAACCCAAGAGGAAACAACATTCATTCACCATTACCAATCAAGAAGCAGAGCTATTGTGGGTGTGCGAAAAATGGGTTAGAAATTAAGATGCTTTACCGCATCCGTCCCGATGAAAGGAGAAACATATAAAGAAGTATCATGATAGGCTAGATTCTTCACACTGGTTGAGGCCCGTAGCAATCTCCGCTTCTTGGCACCTTTCTTTACCAGAGCATTGTACCGTGGACTAGAGAATTTTTGGTAGAGCTTGTACGTCAGGGAAACTTGAGCTACGGTAGTCTGAAACAATTAAAAGTTCCTGGAACATCATCAAATATACATGTTAATTGATTCTACTCCACGAGCTAAAAATTAAATACTTATACTTACCTTCCTTCTTAGATTAAGAGCCTCAGGGCTTCCAATTTAATCAGGCATCTTGTCAATAATGGTGTCTACCCGACTGACAAAGGAGCACGCAACACTTGTGACCTTGGAAAGGTCATCCAAACCAGATGCCTCAAACCCATCCAAATAGGCACCAATCACTGCCTCATGTCTAGTGATGCAGTATGCTATTAAGTGTCATAATTTTATGTTCATATTTCTGTTTTGGGTGATCTTTGGTTCCTTGGAAAGATCTTTTCGATTACAGAAAAGTAACGAATTTAAGGGTATTTTTGTCATTATAGTTTTATTTTAGAAGTCTACCATCACTTTATTTTAATGATTCAAATTGAATTGTATATATGGCTAAGATTACTTGCTTGGATCCTAAGTTAGGTTTTTACGATTAACTTTTTTGCAGTTTTCTATTTCTTTTAGGATTTTTTTTTTTTTTTTTTTTGTAGTTTCCTATTTCTTTTAGGATTGTTTTTAGCAGTTTAGGGTGTCTTATAAACAGGGAGAAGATTGTAGAGAGAATTAATTATTAGATGATTTATGAAAATTGATTGAGAAGCTTTTCTTTTTAACTTACTGTTCTAAGATTTTTCCCATAAACCCTAACAACTCCAGAAAATTGTGTGTTTTGTGGCCAGATCCATCAACCCTTTTCTTCTTCACCTTACATCATCCAAGAAGGGAGAACACGAGCTGAAGAAAAGATTAGGAGAAATACAGTTACATTAGATGTAATAGAGGATCTATGATCCAAGATTTATAGTCCGAAAAATAAGAGCTTCATGTTATCAATACACATGGAAATATTTGCTCCATAACTCTTCCAACCATGGTAAAGTAGCAAGCAAAAGTTAACCACTATTGTTGACAAGCACAAACAATAATAGGAAGCACTAAAAACAAGAAATGCATGAGTAAGAAGTTATCCATTAGCAATACACATGAAAAGTTTGTGCTCCATAGCCCTTGCAAGGGTACATTCCCCACATGTCCTTAAGATAATAACTCCCACTCCACACCTTTTAATTTATGATCACATTAAATTGAGAGCGTTGCTTCTATGGTTGGAAGAATTCTTTATTGAAAGAGATTTCTTACAAAAAGCAACAATGAACAAACAAATTAATTATAACAAAATAAGAGTACTATAGAAAAATTAATTATAACAAAATAAGAGTACTGTAGAATAAGCCTTCACATTAGCATCTTAATAACAATATATAACAATGATAATAATTATACATATCACATGGTTAATATGAGATATTCATGCCATAAATGAATTTCAAAATGAGTCACCAATCCATTCAATTGGTGGCCTCCAAAATCAATAATCATTTTAAAAAGTTAATACTTCCTAACAGTCTAGATTCCTACCATCATCTTAGTCATGGGTTTGTATTTATTTGTGTGTTTAAATTTTCTAAGATGCTAAAGCCCCTCTTTTGGAGATACAATTATTTTCTCACTTGTTTTAATTACCACTTTTCAAAAAATTCGTGACTATTTCAATGGAAGTAATTTGTACACTGTAGACACCCAATTTTGACCAATTTACTTGAATCCTCTTCAAATGATGGGCAATCAACCTTTAGAAAGCCCTTGGATACACATAGGATCAAAAGTTTAACTTCTACCATGATAAGGGCCAATTTGGTCAAATATGTCAATAATAGATTTTCTATTATTTGACTTTTTAATTAAATGGAAACCTATATTTTGGTATAGCCCAATCCATAAAGCCCAATCACTTTTCTCATGTTCTTGTCAACTCTAATCCACAATCCAAGTCCATTAACATAAGCCCAATCCACATAGTCCAAACAATTGGCCCAAAAAGAACACAAGAGGACAAATCCAATCCACCTCATCACACTCATCTCAATATTCTCCACTACCCATAATGGGAGAAAGAAGTGGTTCACCCACTAGCATTGGTCTTTGATCTTTGACCCATAAAATCGTACACTCATCCCAACTTTTTCTACTACCCATAATGAAAGAATCAACTTGTCTACCCATTAAATGCACCCACTACCCATTAAATGTATCTATCATCCATAATGGGAGAAGCTTTGGCCAATGACCTTTGACCCACTATTTATTACCACCTATGCCATCTTCTCATATCAATTCTCTTCACCTAACCTCTTGACATTTACACTTTTGCTCTTAACAGTTTCATCATTTAAAGTGTAAATCCATAAAAGACAGTTATTATTGAACTTTAACCCACCCAAAAGACCAAACTACCATTTTCAAAATTTCAAAAGTTACCCAATGCCTTCACCATTAGCCTATAAATATCCCCTCTCTTCACCCATCTCAACACACCTTCAAGCCTTCTCTTAGGCATTAGAAAAACTCTTCTATTTTCTCTTTAGAATTCCCTAATAGTCTAGAACCCAAGCTTGCCCAATCACATTTGAAGAGAAGAAGGATTCAAGTGAAGCATTTAAGAGAATCTAACAATTTCAAGCAGCAAAGAGGAATTTTTCTACCTCATCATTTTCTTTAGATTATTATTTTTATAGTTTTAGTCTTTTTACTTTTGCATACCTTCTTCTTCATCATTTAGTATTTAATCTTTCATTTTCATCTTTTATCTTCAATAGACCAAGATAAGAGTCCTCATTTTCTATATCTATGAGAATGTGAGGAACTCTATTTTTACTTGGAAAATTTTGACTTTATTTCAATATCCATAATGGTAATTTTATTTAATGTACATTGACACAAAATGAAACCAAGGAAAATTGTTTCTCTTCCTAACCAATGGGAAAATGAAACTCTATTTTGCTTGGTTCTTTGTTTTTTGAGTTACTTCATTTTCACGCATCTTATCTTTTCTTTTCTCACTATATAATATATTCATTCTCTTTAAGTCCAAGTAGATTCCTTTTTCTCGTCTCCATATCCATGTTACGTATAAATCCATGTGTACTCATCTTCAAAGTGTTCTCTTTACTCATGCTTTTTCTATCTTATTTTTACAGTTGATTAATCATGCTATAAGTGTAGACTAAACATGCATCTTTATTCAAATTTTGTTATTTGCTTCTTTCTTCTTCAAGCATGATAGTAGTTAGTTCTCCTTCTTCATTCCATGTATGTTAGTAACTTGTTCATAATAGATCTCTTGCTTATTTTCAATCTTTCTTTTTGTACATTATAATAAATGCATCATATAAACTCACAAACCTTGTCCCACCCATTCTCACCCATCTTAGGAGGAGCTTAGTAAGCTTGCAAACGGGTGACCATTGTCACCGATGGCAAACCTTACGCTCCTGGAGTTAGTAGGCCAACGACCGAACGACCATTACCCCCTGTGTCGACACCCAATAATCCACCCCAATACCAAACGACTCGAGAAGCATGTGGAGAAATTCACGTGTGGAGGCTGGCTTACCGGTTTTGGGTTCTCCATTGGCCTTTAGATGCATACATCTCAACCCCTCATGTAGAATCCGGTTTATGTTAGAATATTGGTAATCTTAGGACACTTGTGATAGTTTTGTGCACTAAATGTGAGTCTATAAGAAATAAAGTCCATAAGTCATAGTATATTTTCATCTTTATCAATCACAAATTAAGTCAAATACTTAAGAGGATGATAGGGGAATCAAGGAGAAAGTAACCGGTTTAGACCGGATGAGGTGAGGCTCCTAACACCTTATCCATTCTCATAATCGAACCTCCGAACCCATTGATCTCTTGGTATGCATCCAATGGAGTCATTAGTTGTTGATTTATCATGTTATTGAATATAAGGCCTCGATGTTCAATCACACCGTAAAAAGGATTGGTGGCAACTCCTGAACCCCTATTTTTTCTCCCATCCCGATTCCCATTGGAAGGGTTGCCATCGTTCCTTCGAGTGCTTTCACATACTACAACTAAAGATATTAAAGCTAATCAAAACACATTCTTCCAAGCAAAGGCCTTGAAAATCTATTGGAGAAAACAATCACATAACCAAAGGAAACTATTAACATTTCAAATATCGAATAATTGCTTTTAACCAAGACCAACTCGCAAAGTAAACTAACTTCCTACATGTGACTAATAACAAATCGATTGATAATTCTGTCACATCCCAAACCTAGAGTTCTCAATTGAGACCCTAAAGATTCGAAAAATATAACTCTCACCCCATTCCACATGGGAGTGGTAAGTCAATATAGAACAAATCTCATTGAATCAATTAAAATCATTATAAAAACCTAATATCATCATATATATCAAAATTTCTTAAATAGTGGAAGTGAAAACATTCAATCCAAAAGTCTCATGTATTAATCAAATCCTCCAATCTAATTCTCAAATCTAGATCTAAATAGTACTAACTTTAAATGAAAATAACTACTAAAATCCTACTACATACTACAATTTCTAAGTAATTCAAACATCATTGTTCTCATTTAAACTAAAGTCTTCATGTTTGTCGTCTCCTCCTTGCTCATTTATGTCCAACTATTCTTCTTCTAGTAAACCTGAAATTGTTATTGCTCGAAAGCGTAAGCTATTCTTAGCTTGTAAGTAAATAAATCAAAGTATCATTTAGGAATGGAATAGGGATAAATCCACTTTCCACGGTATTCTCATTGTATACTTAACAAAAAACAGTAATAATGTGATAATATGAATGAGCATTATAAATGCAATGCAATGATATATTGGTTCAATTATTAATAAATGCAATGCATGCTCATGCAATGATAATAGCATTACTACGCGTAATATACATGCACAATCAATATGAAATGTAATATGCATGCTGTTTGGCATTCGTATAGTATATGTCCACACCCGATCAATCCCGGTCTGTCCAAGATGTCATCGTGAACCATCCTCCCCATAGAGAGCCATAGACAGGATACTATTCTATGTATGCACCGTAGTTCTTGGGGTTTTCAACCCATCAGTCATAATCCCGACCCTTATTATTTTATCACGGGAACATATCCTGGGCATCACCTATTAACTTTCCCCCATGGTACATCACCAAAATGCGATCTACTAACAAAATTTCACTCAATCATTTGTCCAACTAGACAAGAAATTTGGTCTATTGGGGTAGCTAATCCCTCAACCAATAGTAACATAAAATAGTCTATCCGGGACTACAATCTCACTGTATTGTAACTCATTACAATATATCCTCTCATATTATATCCATAAATTCCTCTCATGGGAAATATGACATCAAATCAAATCTCATTGGACGTAATCAAAGTCACAATGTTCAAAGCTTATGCAATGCAAGAGCCAAAGATGCAAATCTCTATATAAGAAATGCTTTAAATCAAACAAGTATGATATGAAAAGTAGATTACAAAGTACACATGCCTCACATGTATTAAAACCAAAATCAAAATCACATGTGTCATTCAAACATAGGCATAATCCTACTATTAAGCACAACTATGCAAAATACTTATCAAAATCACTTGTACACTTCATATCTCACCTAATCAATGTATTATCATGCTCTTCACAAAGTTTCATGGTTATTGGATCACTTTCATATTTTTCAGTATGCCGACCACCCTGCCGAGGGTTTGATGAAAGGTCTTGGTAGCCCTTTTTGGTATGCCGAAGCAATTCGGTAGACTGACCAGAATACACAAAAATCACACATAGAGGTTCGACAGGGACTTCAGTATGCCGAACAATTTCGGTACACCAACCTGAAATACCAAAATTCACAGAGGTTTCTTTGGCAAGGTCTTTGGTATACCGAAGATAATGCCAAAGCTGGGCAGAAATTCTCGGCAAGCCCTTTGATATGCTGAGGGGTATACCAAAGCACACAAACCAAGAAAATCTAAGAAAAACCCAATTTATACGCACACACTCACACTCATATATATATATATAAGTATATAACACATCATACAATATAGTTCTGCAATAAACCCATTAGTTTAAATACACAAACAATCATCTAAAACATACTTGAGATCATACATGAATTCATAGTCAAAAATACCTCTAACCCATTAATTCAATAAAAACATGCTTCACACTTCCATGAAATCAAGCATGGTTCAACATATGCAAGTATTACGGAGTTACATACGATTAGGTTATATCATAATCATAAAATATGACATATATACATATACTATATCGAAAATAGTAGTCTATTTGAATACTTATCTCGAATTGTTGATTTTGCTGAGTAAAGAAACACTATCTTCTTCGTTACTTTCTATTCGAACTTCAAGCTTCAACTCTTCTCCCTTGTACAGCTGCTCCTCAATTCCTTCTTTTCTCAAATTCGAAAATCATAACTCCGTGATACAATAGTTTTTATTAAGGGTTGGAACCAAACAATTGAGGTCTAGTTCTGATGCGGATTGGTACCAGACGGTCCATAGAACATTGGATGACAATAGGGCAAGTTTCAAACCCAACCCTAACCTAGTTTATGGGTTACCAAACCGAAATCATTAGGGGTGGGGTGGGCGGGTTACCCTTTCGAACCACTCAACGAAAAACTTAGTTTACGTGGGAAATACAATAAACATCCCCTAGGGTGTGAAATATAATTTTCATGAATCGTAGGAATTGGGTGTCTATTTGTTCCCACGTGAATTTCAAATTCCGTGAAATTGGTCATCCAAATGCATCACACCTCCCAATTCCAATTCCCACTCCTGAATTCCTACGGTCCAAACGGGTCCTGGGCGCTTTTAGGATAGTTTCCTTGGAAATAATAGTGTACAAGAACTGGGCCGAAACCCAAAAAAAATTGTCTTAGTACAAGAACTGGGCCAAAACCTGAAAAAAATTGTTTGGGCTCCATTTGGGCCAAGAGACCGGATTGAATTAAAGCTAGACTAGGTCGAACCTATTGGGATATAGATCTAGCTATTCCCTAATGAACAAAACCTAGCCCAACCCCGCTTAATGTACAGAGGTCAGAGGTAGGCCTATCAACAAATCGGGTCATGATCCGATCCGATAATCCCGAATTTGGTATAGGATTTTAGTGATCCGATCCGAAATATAATCGGATTGATCTCAGGTGCTTAGTGATCGGATCTCATTATAATGAAAACAAACATTTGGGGGGGACAATTTGAAGCTTGCACCTTCAGCAAGAAATCGAAGTGCCTTACCACCTCGCCAACTTCTTAATAGGGGGTGGGGTGGGTGTACCCTCCTACGGGATGAGAACAAGCGATGGATTGGGGGAGAAAGAACCGGGAGCAAATCAATTGTTGTCTACGGTGTTGTCCACGCTGTGGGGTTAACGTCGTGGTGACACGTGGCCACAGTTGTTGGGCCCCAACGTCAAACCCTTTAAACGCTAAAGCTTGTAAAGTCGTCTAACCCATTAATGACTGTCAACTCTAATGCGTCTATTTGTTACAGGGTTTGAAATTTGAAATTTAAAATTCAAAAAAATTTGAATCTTTAGTCTGTAACGAAATCTCTCTCTCAATCTAAGCCTCTCCTCTCTTTTGCTCTGGAAGCACTCTCTTTCATTCATAGTGTTCTCTGACAGACCCACTCTCGGCTAGCTAATCTCTCTCCCTCTCCTCTCTTTTGCTCTGGTTTTTCTCTCTTTCATTCACCACTCACCGTCTCCGGCAACCCCACTCCACCGGAGAGTAATCTCTCTCTCTCTCTCTCTCTCTCTCTTCACTGAAAACATGTTCAAGAGGTTGTTTTGGTTTCTGGATATTATTATCAAGTTCCATTAAACTTCTTCTTTGTGTTTTCTTTGAGAGCAAAAAAAAAATGTCTTAGATGTGGAGGAAACTATGGATGTGGAGCTTGCTGAAAATGCGACCGCGCTTGTGGAGGGTAAACCTTCCTCTTTCTTCCCTTCAATTCTTTCTCTTTTACTTTTCCCCTTCTTCCTTGCTCCGATCATGTCAGTAATTTCTTTTTCTTTTTCTTCTTTTTGGGTTTTCGATTTTGTCTAGGGTTTCTACACAGATAATGATCTTTTGTTTTGATTTTGAGGTGCGGATGAAACATGTACCATGACTTGAGTTTCTCGGAGAGGAGCACCACCACCACCAAGACCGTCGTCTTCAGGGTTGCTTCGGTGAAGGCGTAAGTTCATCATCTCCAACCATATATTAAATTATTAGCTTTTTCTTTCTATGTAATTATTTGGGTGATCATGAATTTTTAAAGGGAATAAAAAAAATTAAAACATTGGTGATTTCTTTGAGGGATCCGAGATGGGGGTAGGAGCTGAGAACGATGGCTGCAAGTGTGGAGCCAACTGCACCCGCCATCCTTGCATCTGTAAATGAGAGACTCAGACACAGACGATGGGCACAACCAAAACAGAGAGGAGCATATCTTATGAGGGTTATGTCCATGAGTCTGTTTGTTTGTTAATAAGTTGGTAGATGGAGATGGTAGGGGAGTTTTAGATGATGCTTGTTTGATTCTCTAAAATTAAAGTAGACATGTCTTCTTCAATGATGCTTGTTTGATTCTCTAAAATTAAAGTAGACATGTCTTCTTCATGTCTTGTATCTCTTTACTTGGATATGTTGTTGTTTCATGGCTAGTTAGTGTCTGGTTTCTTTTGAAGTAGACATGTCTTCTTCTGTGCTGCTTTGTGGGTATGGTATCTATGATTTTATCTGTAAAGAAGACGATCTTGAGTTGAAGAATGAATATATTATGGGATTTTTTGTTTCTCCCCTCTTTTCTCTTCTAAATAATTCGTGGATGATCAATTAGCGATGAGAAGGATGAGATAATTGGTTTATTTTTAGTAGTGCATATGGTTTGATTCTCTCTCTCTCTCTCTCTCTCTCTCTCTCTCGTATTATGAAATTTTCTTGTTTCTCCAATCTTTCTCTTCTAAATAATTCATGGATAAATATGGTTTGGCTCTCTCTCTCTCTCTCTCTCTCTCTCTCTCTCTCTCTCTCTCTCTCTCTCTCTCTCCTTTGTTTTCAACTAGGATACAGGAATTGTGGAAACCAATCCATTAGAAAACTAATTAAATTGAAGGTGCAATTTTGTTACAAACCAATGAACAACTGTTTCTGTTGCAACCCATAAAATGAAAAGGCAAAAGCAGAAATTGAACACAGCATCAGTGAGGGGATATTAATGCCAAACCAAATGCCTTGAAAATCTTATTAACAGAACAAATGGCTCCTATATTGATGCCAAACAAAATGCCTTTACAATCTCATGAACAGAACAAAAGGCTTCTGATGAATTCTTGTGTCAATCAAAGATTCCTCTGGCTGTCTTCTAAACATGTCATACACCTGTACATACATACATGCATAGATTTCAAGTTGTTATTTATTTTGTTATAATCCCAAAATCCATTGGGGGTGTAAACATAACTACTAGCAGTATTACCTGTTTGCAGGAAAGTCCAATCTTTTCCAAATATGAAAGCTGCAACCACACACCAAAGTTCTTCAAATCAGTACCTCTCTCTACTTTTTTGTAGAAGCTTGTCTACTGTTCTGCACAAGTTCTAAATTTTCTTTTACTGATTTTAATGGGCTTGTTTCTCTCAGCTCAAGTATATATTGTGCTCTTTTTTGTCAAAGAAAAATATCAGTAATATGAAAAAGAAGCAATCAATCATATAACCTTGATCTACGTTATTTTTAGAGAAGCAAGCAAGCTTCATCTAAAACTCCCCCTACCATCACCATGTACCAACTTATTAACAAACAAACAGACTAATGGATAATCCTCATAAGATATGCCCCTCTCTGTTTTGGCTGTGCCCATCGTCTGTGTCTGAATATCACATTTACAGGCGCAAGGATCGCAGGTGCAGTTGGCTCCACACTTGCAACCATCGTTCTTAGCTCCTACCCCCATCTTGGATCCCTCAAAGTATCTACAAAAATCACCAATGTTTTAATTTTTTTTTCTACTAATACCCTTTAAAAATTCATGATCACCCAAATAATTACATAGAAAGAAAAAGCTAATAATTTAATATATGGTGTGTGTAGATGGTTGGAGATAATGAACTTATGCCTTCACCAGAGCAACCCCAAAGACGACGGTCTCGATGGTGCTCCTCTTCGAGAAACTCAAGTCAGGGTACATGTTGCATCTGCACCTCAAAATCAAAACAAAATATCCTTATCTGTGTAGAAACCCTAGAAAAAATTGAAAACCCAAAAAGAAGGAAAAAAAAGAAGAAGAAATTACTGACATGATCGGAGCAAGTAAGAAGGGGAAATGTAAAAGAGAAAGAATTGAAGGGAAGAAAGAGGAAGGTTTACCCTCCACAACAGCTGTCGCACTTGCATCCAGCTTCACATCCACAGTTTCCTCCACAGCTAAGACATTTTTTTTCTGCTCTCAAAGAAATCACAAAGAAGAAGATTAATGAAACTTGATAATAATATCCAAAAACCAAAACAACCTCTTGAACGTGTTTTCAATGAACAGAGAGAGAGAGAGAGAGAGTGCGGGTCTGCTGGATAGCGCGATGAATGAAAGAGAGTGCTTCCAGAGCAAAAGAGAGGCTGAAATTGAGAGAGAGATTTTGTTACGGACTAAAGATTCAATTTTTTTGAATTTAAAATTTAAAATTTCAAACCCTTTAACAAACAGACACATTAGAGTTGACGATCATTAATGGGTTAGATGACATTACAAGCGTTAACGTTTAAAGGGCTTAACGTGGGGGCAATAGCTGTGGCCACGTGTCACCACGACTTTAACCCCACAGTGTGGACAATACCGTAGAAAACAACTGATTTGCTCCTGCCTTTAGGATCACTGCTGCTTTCGGAAACTAGCTATCCAGTGACTTAAGAGCATCTCCAATCGTTTCTCATCCCCTCTCCCATATTCAAATTTGAGGAAACAGTAATTAAAAGTCTTCTCCAATCATCCCCATATTCAAATGGGTTTTCATCCACTATAATGGGAGCAAACAATTTCTGAATTTTATATGAATACATTTTAGTTTTTTTATTTTTTTATAAAGTCTCTCTTCTGTGTTTTCTCACCCTAACTGATTGATCTTGATATTTTAGTATCAGTTGTCTTTGTCTCTAATGTTTGAAATAACCCTGAACAAAGAGATGGCAATTGGGTGGGTATGGGTCAGGTTGATATGGGGTATTAACCTGTTGGGTCAGAGGGGTTAACCCGACCGTTTATTTACTAGTCGGGTTGAAAATTGCCAACTCTACCTCAACATAGTTGTTACAAGCATTCCTATTCTGTATAAAAAAATATTTCATCAGTATTTCAGTGCTTTTCCGTCACATTTCTCACTGTCCAACAATTCTTGAATTTTGTTGTTGTTGATGCAGATAGAAAAGGCAAGAGAAAGAGGGAATATTTAAGCCATACTTGAAAAGGAGTTTTGTGCCAAAGTTTTTATCATTAAAAATAGATAATTCGCAAGAATTTGAGAATTTTCACAACTTAGAAGAAACTCACGGAGTACGAATTATTAGTCAAACACTACACAAAGGGGGTTTTTACCGGCGGCATTTAACGGCGCTCTAATAAAAACCGTCGTCTAATGTTGTTATCCCGACAGTTTTTATTAGACCGCCGAGAAACCCCTATAGTGCGCAAAAAAGCCTTTCGCGTGGGATATTTCCCGCGTGAAAGTAACCCTTTCTTGACGGTCCTATGTAAACCGCTGAGAAAAGGCTCATATATGTCGGCGGTTTATAATAACCGCCAAGCTAAGGTGTATATAGATCGGTCGTTTTTAATGAACCGCTGAGAAATGTCTGATGAATAATTGGCGGTCTACATAGGACCGTCGATGTATGGTTCATTGTCAGTGGTTTCTAAAATACAGCCGACAATGGTTTTTTTTTTCTCCGACACTAACCCTACTCTTTCTCTTTCCCCTTCCCGCCTTTGCTGCGTCTGCCTTCTCCGTTGCTGTCGCCTTCTCTGTCTTCGTTGCCATCGCCGTTGCCGTTGCCGTCAATCATCATAGCCGTTGTCGTCGCCATCACCTCTCCTCTGCGATTTCTCTCTTAGCAATAACGGTCTCTGCTACTATCAGTCGCCGTCACTCTCCGCTTGTAACGACCCGAACCGGAAATTCCCGATTACGTAGGTTTTCCAGTCCAAGTGTAACCTTCACCTCGTATTTCTACG
>JAUPMG010284336.1:0-32385 GCA_031762675.1 Pachysandra terminalis | reverse complement strand
TGTTTCTTGCAGAATCACCTCTTGGAAGGACTAAACCTCAAAGATTGACCTTGCTACAACCTTTCCAACATACATTAAGGTACGATAATGAAGTGATAATAAAAATTAAACAATTTACTCATAATTTTAGTAATAATTAATTTTTCTCTGCTACACCCTGGGGATCCTAACATGATTATTCTAGTTTGTAATTTTTATTTGTTGTTCCATATATACTATTACCGGTTCTGATTGTGCTTAGTAGATCAGTTTTCAATGTGTTTTCTCATTATAGAGTTATATGCTTCTAACTGCATAATCTTTGTGTTGTCTGTTCTTATAATTTCTATTTATGTATCACTAGGTTTCTCATTATTTTGTTGGCTGCATAATCTTTATGTTGTCTTTTCATTTTATCTTCTATCTATTTATCACTGGGTGTAACAACCCACCCCACCCGACACAATATTGACCGCTTTTGGCTTTTCCCCAAATCCGACTTCCCAGGGGGTCACCCATCCTGGTACTACTCCCGCCGAAGCACGCTTAACTGCGGAGTTTCGATTGGGTTCAAGGCCATCACGGCTTTAAAACGCGTTATGTCATAGTAGGGTGTGAATATACATATAAGTACATCACCTTCACCTGCCCAGGCGATGTGGGATTGTGCAACCCGTAGCCTGCCAGCATCCGTAGCCTGCCAACCCTTTGGACCCGCCCACGAGACACCCGCCCACGTAGGTCACCACATTGGGTGCCTCTTTACTTTGTTTCATAATCTTTAATAAGTTAATATAAAAATCTAGACACTTGGTAAAATGTCATTTATCTTCCAGGGCCCTGTCACAGATCCCTTGGTGAGCAAATCTATTGCATCAGGACTCGGTCGAGAGGCGGTTCCTCTTGCGGTGGTGAACTACGGAGATAATCCAACCAAGGTATACCCTAGAGTTTTTTAAAATTTATCTTAAGAAGTTGTACAACCTCGCACAATGATAGGATATGACTATATAATACATATTTGTACAATCTATCAGCTTCTCTAGAATGCTGAACTCGCATGTTGGTGTTCGCATACCATCTATTTGATGAGTTTTATTAGGGGGCATCTCTAAGCTTCTATGGGATGTTACATTATGGGGTTGCTTAAGCTGCTAAGGACTGTATCAAAGTTCTGAAGGCAAGTGTGAACCAGGGCTTTTTACTTGGCTAACACGTAAGGGGTAAACCTCAAGGGTTGAGGATTAAGTCTGACTACCATACATCTATATTATTATATATACTAAAAAAGTAGCCTCAAGTTATCGTTTCTCTCTCCTCCATGTGACGCTTAGGTGGCATGTCTCTCCTTTCTTTAAAACGATGACTTGGCAGTAGGGCTTCTGTTTAAAATTTAACAAAAATACTTCTCTTTCTAAAAAAAATATTTGACGCTCTTTGATGACCCCAAAGCATGCAGAACTTTTCTTTAAATTATTTTGTTTAATTATTTTTCTTATCATGTCCATTCTTTTAATTATGTTGTATATCTCAATGAATCAAGGTTCAAAGTCTCGGGATTTAGGACCGGCGATACCGGTAGAAAAATGGATCCCCCAGTTTATTTTTTGTTTTTCTCCAAAAATGGATTGGTCGATACCAGTCTAGACTGTTCAGGTTATAAATTAAAAATAAAAAATAAAAAATTGGATCGATGGACCACTTGGACCGGTTATACCTCCTGTTCTATCCAATCCAAAGCCTCACAATACAACTATTGTATCTTGGCTTGGGACTGGACTGGTCCTAGCCAGTTCCAGTATGGACCGGGCGGTAAGGATCGGTCTGATCCTTGAAACCTTGCAATGAGTTTCATGTTGGCATAATCTCATTTTAAGAACTGAGCTAACCATTTTTCCATCATTTTAAGAACTGAGTTATTTTTATACAATTTAACACTTTGAAAAAGGCATTAAAATTACTTTTTTAAGCAAAAGCTAGTTGCAGCCTTACTTTCCTTCTTCTAACTCTTCTCATATAATTAATTAAATTTTTATAGAAATTTCCACAGATCATCCTCTCATATAAGCATATCATCCATCATGGATGAAGTACATTTGGGATCGTGGAAAACAAATGATAAATATAAATTAAGTGTGCACAAATGATGAATATAAATCAAGTGATGCATGTGCACGAGCTTAACAAAATAAGGGACAAACTCACAAAATAAGTTTTGATCCAAGATATTAGAAGTAACCAAGTTGAAGTGACAAATTAACAACTTTGCTTATTTCTCATAATCTATATTCCTTTTTCTTCTGCTCAAGCATTAATTATTTATTCCATCTTCAGGATATGATCACAATATATGCCTTGTATTTCCCAGATTGGAGTGGTACACAATCCTCATACTACAAAGAGATATATTGTGTATTTAATGACCCATACAAGAACATTCGTGTTCATCCTTCTACTAAAATAATTTAATTAAAGGTATCTTACTTATCTTCAGGTAAAATGTGGTATGGGATGACACGTAGGACCTGCCTCAATGCATTTAAGGATGTGATCACCAAGTATGGAGAATTAACCATCTCTACCTACTTACAGTTAGTGTGGAGTCGGTTAAGGGTAATTAACCCGACTACGTATTCTAATTATTTTCATGTGACATGTGGCCCAAATAACGCTCCCTCTTTTTTTGGCACTTAACGGTTACGGTTAAGGCCTTGAGTTAACCGAATCGAACCAAAGTACCGAAAATAGATTATATATTATATATATACCCACCCAATACATATTGCACATAATTCATTGTCATTAAAGTTCATATATATCAAATATTTTCAGCTTTCAGGGACTAGAGATAATATATAAAGGACCTTTCGAATATCTTGATTTCAAATATTAAGTAGTGTCAAATTGTTATTCTAAGGAGTTATTTTATGGTATCAGATCCAGGGAGACAAGAGGTAGAAACAGATCTTGAATGGCAGCAACTCAAAAACTAGGAGATCTCCAGTTTAAAAACTGTCCATCCCTTCCTTAGAAGCAATTGGATTCTTGAAATCTGTTATGGTTGAAATCAATTTATTATATTTTTCTACATAAAAATCTCAATCTTTTAATGGAGAAGTGAGAAATATATATGAATTAAACAAGTAGTGACGACTCATATACATAAGGCCACATAGACAAAACAATATATATTAGGTATCAAGTTAGACTCCGTGTGGGATTCTTGCAGTTTCATATATAATATCAGGTGAAACGTTGTGTATCTACATTGAATTGCTCTTGAATTATTGATATACTATTACCGGTTCTAATTGTGCTTAGTAGATCAGTTTTCAATGTGTTTTCTCATTATAGAGTTATATGCCTTTAGCTGAATAATCTTTGTTCTAATTATCAAAAAAAAAAAAGAATAATCTTTATTATGTCTGTTATAATTTATATCTGCGTATCACTGGGTTTCTCTTTATTTTGTTGGCTGCATAATCTTTATGTTATCATTTCATAATATCTTCTATCTATGTATCATTGGGTGTCTCATCACTTTGTTTCATATTCTTTAATATAAAATCCTAGACACTTGGTTAAATGTCATTTATGTTCCACAGCCTGTCACAGATCCCGTGGTGAGCAAATACATCGCATCAGGACTCAGTCAAGAGGTCGTTCCTCTTGCAGTGGTGAACTATGGAGATAATCCAACCAAGGTATACTGTAGAGCTTTTTAAAATTTATCTTAAGAAGTTGTACAACGTCGCACAATGATATGATATGACTATATAATACATATTTGTACAATCTATCAGCTTCTCTAGAATACAGAACTCACATGTTGGTGTTCGCATGCAATCTATTTGATGAGTTTTATCAGGGGCCATCTTTAAGCTCTTTGTATCATAAGCATTCTACTTTCTCTTTACCCTTTTGTCTCATATTATGCTTATTATTTTTTTTTCCTTATAGTAGCCATTACAAGAACCCTCTTTAGTTTCTTAAACGTATTTAGATCACTAAAATCGTTCAAGTTAATAGTCTTTGTATGCCTGAAAAGGGCACGACGAACTACATCTTCTCTTCTGTTTAATATGTGAGCTTTTGGGTCATTGCTCTAGAACTAAATAGTTCTACGTGATACAACTTAGAATTGTGTATTTTGAAACAATGAAGCAGGTGAGTGGTTCTGGGTAAATTTAAAATCAGTTTAGTAGGATTGGATTGCCAGAATCCAATGATAATCATGAGGCGTTGTTTCCTAATTTCATCTTAATTGGAAATCTCCCTTTGTATAGGAAAATTAACATAAGTTCAATTTTTATTATATGTTTTTGTCTTTCAGCTTCATTCAAAATAACCTGACTGGTGAAGTTCCAAACAGCCTTGGAGTGAAACCTGGATTGAACCTTAGGTACATGCAAACATCCTTATGCCATATCCACTTCTTATTTATTGCCACTTCAAGCAGTTGAGTGATTTGGTTTTGCTTCTCAGGACTTCTCCTAAAAACCAATTTTCATTGCCGCCACTTTCTCCGGCAACATAATTTGCGCATTCAAAGGTAAAATATGATGATACTGAATGATCTAAATATTGATATCATGTACAAATTTAAATTCATTTATCTTATGCTTACTTCTTCCATAATCAGCTCTACAACATATAATGAAGTGGTGCCTTCGAGTTCTGCATTCTCAACAAAACTAAAAGTCTCCAATTTTAGCACTCATGTAAGCTGACCAAATAACAGTCCTCATTGCTTTTTGGTATATACCAATTTGATATATCTGATATCAGTGATTCACGTATATCCCATTTGATTTTTTCTTGGCACATTCAGAGATAACCTTTCCGTAGTGATTGTTATTGAGGATTTGGAAGGTCCTGTTTCCTGCTGTAATTCTTTTTTTCACTTTTTCATTTTTCCGCCATATTGTGTATACATAATGTATTGTGTTTACAACATTTACAAAGCTCAGAGTTGACGTGGTTGATTTTTTTTATTAATAATGTTGTGCGTTAGATTCTAGACCAAGGTCCTGTTAATATATATGTATTAACATACACATGTTTGCTATAAATGAGGAAAAGTGAGGAAATAAGGAACTCGTTCTCATAAGCGTACAGAAAGTTTCCATATTTGCTATAAATATGGAACTCGTTCTCATATATATACGTACACATGTTATTCAAAAGCCCCATTTATTTGACCCACATAATACACATACATATATATATATATATAGAAAACATAAAAAAGCCATATCGAATGTGAAAATCGTTTAGCCAGGAAACACAATGCCCGAGGAGATGTAAATGACTTTGTAGATCTTAGCCAAACAAGAAGTAAATCAAGAGTTCTTTTAAAACAGGGAACCATCCAGTAATTCTGCCTTTGTTGTTCATTATAGAAATTCATCCTTTTCAAATAAAAAACATACAAATAAGTTACATATATTTAGCATACAGACAAGCATTGAATATATAAGCAGCAATGGAAAATAAAACAGACAAGAGTAAACAAACTACAGGTAGAATATCTTATTGGACAACTATATAAACATAAATGTGAGGTAAAAACATAGCATTGGCTAGAAAGTCGTACCCAGAGAGGAGATTTGGAAGCCTGACTTTCATACGCTTGCGTATCTGACGAGCCAGGGTTTCCACCAAAGCTACTCTGCCAAGCTTGCTTTGAGGGGCTCCAGTCAATATGGATTTGAGACTTTCACTCTCAGCTCGCCAAGCAGTTTCTAAAGAAGTCTCAGAACCAACAGATCCAGACTGTGCAGAAGCTATGGAAACAGATTGACCAATTAAAGCAACCCATGGAATATCAGACGTATTTCGTGGTCCCTGACTTAAAAGGAGAGCCTGTACAGCAGCAAGGATTTTCTGATCCGAAGCAGCTTGATCTATTTTACTAATTACACCAATGGTTCTAGTGCCTACAATAGTTAAAATAAATGTTTAGTCACTCAAGTAACGGTAAAAAGATAAACAGAAACAAAGAGACATAGAAGGGACATACACCAGCAACATCACATACAAAAATACTGCATGTTACATCAATGAAAGAGCAAATTTGACAAGTAGTGCAACATTATCACAGATCAAGCTACAAGTTCAACTGTAACCCACCATCTGTATCATACTCTTTAGCAAGTCTGAGGGCTCGAGATGAAGATATTTCTGGTGTCTGTGCAGCAGGTACTACAACTAGCAATATCGCATCATTGTGTTCAACATAGTCACTGACCTAAAAGGAGTTGCAAGATCAAAACTGATCAATAATTTATTTTTCAATTTTTATGAATAGAGTAATTAATGTGAATTACGTGTGGGGAAAAACTATATCTGAGCCAGAAACTATTTGAAAAGAAAAAACCAAGCAGATAGATCACTAATGGTGGAAACTGACTCATAAATTTTTTATATTGGAAAGAAGGGAGGATTGGCAACCACTCACCATTGAATCATCCATAATCCTTTGATCCAATCCAGGTAAATCAATCAACTTCAGTGGAGGAGCTGGCAAAAAGGTAAGTTAGATGAAAAAAGAACAAAAAGCGAATATAAATGTTGAAAAAAGCTTATTAATAATAGAAACAGGCCCAACAACATCATCATTGGAAAAATAAAGAGAATTCCCAACAACCGCCACATAGAACATCATGCAAGCTACAAAGCAGTTGTGCAAACATGCAACTTCTTTAGGTAGGAGGCAAGCAGATTAGTGATTCAAAGGTTAGCGGGTGAAGACACTTCAAATCTAGGTATGTTGCATCAGTTTCCACAGATACTGCATACTGACTATAATGTGTTGTCATTTGTAGCCAAATGCCAATATAATTGAGAAATATCTATCCTACATCAAGGAAGTACTCTAAACTCCCATACTAAACCTTAAGAACTTAGTTAAGTACTTGTGAAGTACCAAATCAATCTTTTAAGAACAAAAAATATTTTAGCAGGACATTTGTTTGATTGGTCTATCTGTTTCCATCAAAATTTGAAATTTCAATTTTGTCTTAGGTTTTCGGTCCCCTATTAAATCAAAATGTTTGGGCAAAATGGAAGCATTTGAGCCAAAAGTGGCTTAAACGAACCAAAACAAATGCTGAAGGCCAGCTAAAATGTGGAAAATAATAAGACAGACAAATTGTTGCTTTAACAAAAAATTGAGAAAAATGAATAATAAAACAAAGGGTAAATCATATATAATAGCGACCTCATTGCAGACAAACACTATATACATAATTTCAAGAGGAAAAAGCTAACAATTATCACAAATTCACAATAGCATAGTCTTCAACACATCACATATATAGTTCCATCATCCATGACAAAGAAGCTAATAATGATGCTTTTATCTATCCTCAACATCACAATTCATTAGAAATAAGAACAAAATGTAATTATCTTTTAACCAATACGAATCACATGGCATACATATTATTCGAATACAAAAATAAAAATAAATGTAAATACTAGCACGTAAGATGCATGGATTTGGCTCTAAATTCATTCATCTATAACCTATTAATACATGAATACCAAACACAACAAAATAAATTGTAGTTTACTTTTGAATAAATAATGATTATTTTTAAGGATACAGAAAATACAAAACAGAAAATAAAACCTCCAAATCCATGCATCTATGATGTAAAACAATATGCGAACTCCAAAAGCAAGATATAAATCATGTTCAGCTCGAGTTCTGGTTTGGTTCTACCAACCCTAACCTGCCCTGTCGCCATGCAACTATATGTTTATTATATATTTATATATAAAAATAAATATTTTGATAAGTGAATAGATTTGTTTAATCTATTTAACTTAAAAAGTCTATTTACTTGCAAAACATACACAATTGAGTCTGCCCCAAACTGATCCAATCGGTTTAGGATTTGGTATAAAGGGTGGAGTCCTATAGGGCAGGTTAGGGTTTGCTAAAACCAACCCTGTTTCCATCCCTTGATCTAAGTAATTAAGTGAATACAAACATATTAGAAAATCAAGAAGAAGGGTATCATAAAATTCTCAGAGTCAACATTCAATAAATATAACCCAAATTAGGAAAACCATCAATGTTTCCCAAATCTAAGCAAAGACATGAAAAAACTGTTAGGTGATCTCCCAACCTTCATTCCTTCCATCTCCTCAACCTTTGTCCCACTATGCCAGACTGATTCTTCCGGCAAGATCTGCAATTTCTTTGCTCTACATCTCCCCATCTCTCTTCTCCAACATCTTTTCATGTGTTTCATTCTTGCCCATTCCCTCACATTTCAGAACTCAACATTCACCTAAATCCACCTATTACTAATTCCCTCACACTCGTTCCCCCTACTCCAACATCTTTTCATGTTCTATTCTTGTCCATCCCTTCACATTTCAAAACTCCACATCCACCTCCATCCACCTATTACTAATTCCCTCACACCCGTTCCCCTTTCCACCACCACCTCAGCCTCCACCACTTTCATTGCGACCCACTCCACATCCCCCGTCTTTGACACAATCCACAACCCTTAGACCTATTGCTTCCTCATCCTCGGTGGCACCAACTAACACCTTTCCTTTGATTCAGAACAATTCCTTCAGTCCTTGCAACCAAGGTCTTCTGTATCCCCAACCCTTCCATCTGTATTAGGGCCAATGCTACTTCAAACCAGTAATATCATCAGCCCTCCAAACTTATAGAGTGAAGAAACAAAGAGTGCATCCTAGGCAAATTATCTCCATAGAAGCAAAGACATATAAGGTGGAGGAAACGAGTACTGGGACAATTAAATCAAGATTAAATAAAGCAAGGGTGATGTAGTTACATACTTCTTCATTCTAGATCATTAACTTGATTATTGTGATCGTACAAAAAAGCTAAGACCCTAAGACGTCCATTTTCAGAAGATTAATGATGATAATCATCATAGTTGATGGTAAATGTAGATTGGTGATATCAAATTGTCCCAATCATCTGTCTAAGTTGATTCCTCAACCATTGGCAAATCGTCATGTCGTCTCTAGATTAAAAAGAACAAGAATTTACATGGTTCAGCAGGATTAGCCTACTATGTGCACGGGTGCCGTTAACGGTCACTAGTGAGAGCAGATACAAGTATATTTTTAGACTGGTTTTTCAGGGATTTTTTCTCCCTTTTATACTATTGGTTAGGGATAAAACCTAGAATAAGGTTCTTTTGAAAAGTAAAGAATCCGTTCTTCTTACAAAAATATATTAGTTATAACTTATAGGCAAAAGTATTGAAGCAAGAAATATTTTCCAACAATTGAAAGTGTTATTATGACACATGTTGCCCATATTAAATCCATACATATCCCTCTTATACGCTGTTAGGATCATGGTGTTTAAACTCGGTATCAGATTGGGGATCATCTTGGTCTGATACCGAGTTGGATCGGCCGATCCAAAACATGGCCCAGGAGATTTAGATTTCTATTAATATATTAATCATTTAAAGAATTACAATATGATCGTCTAGCTTAGTTGGCAAAGCGCAAGGTTCTTAACCATGTGGTCATGGGTTCGATCCCTGCGTTGAGCGTGCTTTTACTTTTTCTTGGCCATATCATATTAGATTTTTATTAATATAGTAATCAGTTAGAAATGTACAATATAATTGTCTAGCTTAGTTAGTAGAGTGTAAGTCTTTTAATCTTGTGGTCTTGGTTTCAAGCCCCAGGGTCGGCATGTTTTTTTCTTTTGCTTGGAATCATCCGATCTGACTCGTCTGAAACCAAGTCAGATCGTTTGACTCAGACGATCTGACTCGGCTTCGAACCGAGTTAGATAATTGTTAATAAATTAGGGATCGGCTTGGGATCGTGACTCGTCCCAAGCCGATCCCGAGTTGGATCAGCCGATCCAAATTGGGATCGGCCGATCCTTTACACCATGGTTAGGATCACAATCATCAAGTGTATAATGTGATCGTATAAGATCAATGTTGATGATAGTACCAAGCAATTACCGTTTGACGATTATCTAGTAGCAGGAAAGATGAGTTCTATGCGCCTGGTTCAATCTGAAGTTGACACACCATCAAGAAGCAGTTGGTGCTCTCCAAGCCCATCACACCCAAGATCGTGGTGACCTCTATATTCAGTCAACAAAGAAACCATGTTGTTAGAAGGGATACAAAAGGGGCCCAAACGGATCTGGACCAAACAGAGAGGTAAGTAAACAAGTTTGGGATGATTCTAGAATCCCTTTTTTCCAACCTCATGTGAAGTAACGATACCTCCTATGACAGTTCAATGTAATGCAAGGGGCCGAGCATCAATGGTGGGAGTCGATCAGGTCGAGTAGTCAATGACAGTGTCTTCCATGAGAAAAGCATATAAAGAAGAGAGTTCAACCTAGGATATAGTAAAGATGTAGGTAGATTTCTAGCACAAGAGTGCATGGTTTTAGGTATAAACATGCAGGTCCCGCAAATCTCTACTATGATTTCAATGGGCTTGCTGACAAAACAATTAAAATTGGGAATATACCAAAAATAGTGAGACCTCCCAACTTCTATTAAGTTAATAGACAGTGATTCAGCTAGCCCGACAAGCAATCAAGCATTGAAGATGAAGAAATCCTCCCATGTAAGACGTCCTCTCCAATTGCAAGGTATGGAGATATATGAATCAAGAGAATCGAGCGCACAAGTGATTAGTATGGATCAGACAATAGCAAAGCCCGATACATGTTCGGTGAAAAGAACACTATCTAGTAAGGAGAAAAATAGTATAGAGAAACAGCAAATTAGGGGTGTGATGGACACTATACCACCTGTTCAGGAACATGAGACAAGGGGAAATGTGGAGATGGCAAAGTGTTACCTCTCCATCAAAGAAACAATAGGCAATAGGAGAGCGATTTGCTAAGGCAAGTATCAACATGCCCTTCGCTTCCTTTCAACCCATGACAACATCACAAGGTCAAGTAGCTTTAGGGATAGGCCAGATGAGGATGTTGTGTATAGGGATGACTGGGTGGGGGTGGAAGATGTTGCCACATTGTTCTTTGTTGAAGCCATGGACAAAGTGGGGGATTCTGCAACTATATCAGAGGTAGTTTAAAGGTTTCACAAGTCTAGAGAAGGGTCTGAGAGTGCCTTATCTCCCTTGTCAAGGGAGTTAAAAAAAAACCTGGAGTAGTCTTTGCTATACGACGAGTGAATCCATAAAGAAAGAACATGAGGGAGACACTCTTCATCATTAATAAAGGTAATTAGTTGGAATATTACAGGATTTATTGGTGCAGCAAAGAAAAAAGTGGTAGGAGTGAACCTAACATTTTGGCAATTTAAGAGACCAAGAAAGATCCATTGATATCAGGATAGTTAAACAATTGTGGGGAGATCGTAATAAGAATTGAGAGGGACTTCCTTCATGGGAGCTTAAAGAATTTTGGTGGGCTGGGATGTAGAATGTGTGATGGATGGGGAAGTGCAAATAGGTAGGTTTTTAATGTCCAATAGATTCAAAAATGTGGAAGATCAGTTTGAATTAACGCTTTCAAGGATCTATGGTCCAAGTAGGCATACATATAGGAAGCTTTTTGAGATGAATTCAGACCAATTCATGGAAGTTGGGCGGTCTCTAGTGTATCATAGGAGACTTCAATGTCGTATATTTCTCATATGAAAGAAGTTGGGGTGGGGTAACAAGTAGCATTGTAACATCCTATTGAATTATTAACTAATTTTATAATTTCCTAACTTTAGGGGTTTTGTGAAATATATTGAACTTGCTTCTGATTGGATGAGATGCAGAGAAAGGTGGCTATGCACCTACACCCAATCATACCTTATTATGTCTTTTAGAGCTTACTGAGATGACGGGCTAAGATCTGATCTCCCTAAAACTTAAGGATTTAAGGGTTGGGATTTAAACTCTAAGTGGTTACAACCTAATTATCTTTGTCTTTCAAACCTTACAAGAGAGGGAACGTGGGGGAGAAAAAGATTGTATGGTTGATTCGTTTGGAGCTTGGAAGAAGAAGACTGATTTTGCTGGTTTTGCAGAGATTTTTCACCCTTTTCCTTAGAAGCATGTAAGTATGGTATTGTGATCTTCTATATGATTGATTTAGGTCTGACATCTGCTTTGTTTGTGTGCTAGATCAAGGATTTTCGTTTGGTTATGTGTTTTAGAGATTGAAAGCATGATAATGGTATTATTTGATTGATTTATATAACATTTTGTGTCATTTATTGTCTTGTGTTAAAATGTGCATGCGTGATCTATAATCCTGATCTTATCTGGTGATTATGAATTGTGTATGCACTTGTTTTTATGTGGTTTTGGTGAGGAAGTGGTGGTGATACCACAGATGAAGTTTGGTGTGATTTGGAGCAGAGAAGGTTGGTAAAACCTTCAAAATTCTGGATTTTCGAGGACTGTCGGCAGACTGATGAACCTGCCGACGGATGTGCTCTCTCAGGAAAAGCTGCCAACCAAGCAAGGGTCAACCAACGAGACCCACCAACAGAACCCCGACTTCAGATGGAGGCACCGACCGCTGTCGGTGGACCAATGAGGTGTACTGACCAGGGTTGACAGGTCATCGGTGGACCGACGCCTGCCCTTTCTGCATAATATTTTCACTTGTAGGGGATGCACCTTAAGCGTATAATGAATGCATTAATGATGTCAATTAGATTTTGTATTAAAGAGAATGCATGATTGTGTTTATGATTATGATATGATCTGTTTATGATGCATATTTTAAAGTAAGTACATACATGCACTAACAAGGACAGGCATATGGAAGGACTTGCGAAAATTCCGTTGACTGTACACCGACTTTCATTGAGTTCCAAGATAAGGACTAATGAAGAGAATGTGAGCATGTGAGTCAAAGAAAAAACCCACAAGAGAGTATGTTCGAAGTCAAAAGATAAAGACTAGATGTGAATGAATGTCAAAGATTGACATGGAGATAAGGGTTTAGATAAACTAAAAGTCCCATGAATATAAATAAGATACGTAATGAGAGAAATTATATTAGTAGATTTTGCATTGGTGATGATTCACGAAGGTTGTTCTATGTGATCCCTTGGATTCGTTCCCGTGATCAAAAATGGTGGTGGGCCTTAAAAAATGCCTTAGAACTGCGTTACGCTGTAGAATACCTGAAAGTACCCACTATCTTGGATGCCCATGATCACTCCTGGGGATATCATGGAGGGATTGAAGGTCGATCTAGCGTGAACATACACTGCACAAATGCAAACAGCATGCATTGCATTCATGTTGGTGTGTATGCCATTATATTGTGAATAATGGGATTTATTGTTCCTTTTCATGACATTGCAGCCATTCTAAACGAATCAACCACATTGCATATCATCTCATACTTGTATATGCATTTATTGTTGATTATCCAAGTACTTGTTTGTGTGTGGATTGGAATCCTAACACTTTCATAGTGGATTCCACAATGATCTCATACTTACGAGCTAGTGAGCTCATACTTAACATTTTATAAGTCGGCAGTAGGGCTTGAGGCTTGAATTGGTGGATCCATGAGGTGTCAATGATGAGCTACGATGGGGAACCCCTTTTAATGAACTATTTGAACTTAGTCTGGATATGGGTTGTATTAACGTAAGGGATTTGATTATTCATCTATTTCTTTATTCACTTTGGCATCCTCATGGGAGGATGATACCATTTCGATTATGATTTGTTTTGATTTTATTTGGTTTATGGATAATTTATGATTTCAAATGAAATATGTTTTATGGACCTTATTTCAAAGATTATTCATTGAATATTTAATTTGCTTTCGTTGTATTTTCATATGTGATAACATATTCTTGTTTGGTTTGGATATCTATCCCTTGGAGGGGTGAGAGTCTCATTCGTAAATTCTTTGGGTACCTACGGAAGTGTACCCTAGATCATCAAATGATTTTTCTTATAATTTTTAGACTCCTACTTCTACCTTATGTTTTCAGAATGGTTGGGGGTAGGAGTGTGCATGTTGGAGGAGCTGCAAAAGCTAGTACATCAAGAGGGGAAGGGAATCAGAATCCCCAGTTGGCCGAAGTCTACCAGGTTTTGAGAGACATGGCACAAATGATGAGGCAAACTAAGGATCAAGTGCAGGGTGTGCCTCAGCCTGTTAACCAACCTAACCAACTCTTTGAGCAATTCAAGACGTTGGGGCCATCTATATTTATGGGAGCTACTAACCTTATGGAGGCTGAAGAGTGAATAGACAAGATAGAGCACATTTTTTAAGTACTGGTGTTCAAGGACGAGGAGAAAGTGAAACTAGCAGTGTTCATGCTTGAGGGTGAAGCTAGGAGATGGTAGATGTCACTGAGGGTGGAAGGAGACGCAAATGCATGTTTGGCTCAGCTCAAAGTGTTGTTCAATGAGAAATACTTTCCAAAGAGTATGAGGAAGCAAGAGTTAGACTTCATAAGGCTGGAGCGGGGTAACATGACTGTGGCAGAATATGAAGCAAAATTCATCGAGTTGTCGCAAGTTGCACTGTATGCAGTGGATGAGGAAGAAAGGAAGGCATTCAGATTCGAGAGCGGACTTAGGCCTAACATCAGGACGAGGCCGGCAACTCACTGGTTCACCCATTACGCTGATGTAGTGGACTGTGCCAGGAGAGTCGAGAAGGACGGTGAGGACTTTCTCCAGTTCAAGGATCAAAGAAAGATGGAGAAGGCAAAGGAGAGAAGCCAGAATCAAATACCTCAAACGGGAGCGCAGGAGCAACCTAAGAAGCAAAGGGCGCAGGATGGTCCATGGAATTCATTTGTACCTCATCCTTCATGGCAACTGAATCATTGTTTTAATTGTGGAAGAGCAGACACATTACCAGAGACGGCAGATTGCCGCGACGGAACCAGCCACAGTAGACTTATCCTTAGCAGAGACCCTATCCTCAGCAACAAAAGGATTTTCAAAGATCACCATACCAACAGGAGCAGATGCCACGACAGGCACCTTTACCTCATGTACCACGACCAATGTCGCAGCCGCAGCAGCAACAGCAAAGAGGGGTAGACCAGCATTACCTCCATAGCAACCACAACCGAAGGGTAGAATCTACGCAGTGAACCAAAGGGAGGACGGAGGTGAAGGGGCGGTGATGGAAGTAACTCTTTTGATATTCCATATACCTGCACGGATATTGTTTGACATGGGGCATCTCATTCATTTTATACTTCTGTTGCCAAGTGTTTGGATTTATCTTTTGATACTTTGGGAGAAAGTTTAGTAATTGAGAACCCAGTGGGAGGTTCAACTTCTTTGGGAAGAGTGTGCAAATCTTGCTTGGTGGTGGCACGCGACACAACACTTCCCATTCACTTATTGGTGTTGAACATGAAAGAATTTGATGTAATCTTGGGAATGGAATGGTTGGTTGCACATCATTTGCAATTGGACTACTATAACCGCATCATTTCCCTTGTGATTCCGGAAGGTCCTACTGTAAGGATTAAAGGACTTCAAGCAAGAGTATCAAGTCAGTTAGCAGTATTGGAATTGTAGTCAGTCGAAGAGAAGCATGGCATTGATCAGATTCCAGTAGTGTTAGTTTGGGGATGTCTTTCAGGACATACTAGGCAAATCTCCAAGGAGGGAGATAGAGTTTTGTATCGACTTGATATCGGGTGCCGCACCTATTGCTTTACCTACGTATCGCATAGCACCAACAGAATTGAAGGAGTTGAAAGTTCAGTTAGATGAGTTGCTTAAATTAGGCATCATCAAACCTAATTCATCACCTTGGGGAGCACCAATCATATTTGTATACAAAAAGGACAGTTCTCTAAGAATTCGCATTGACTATCGACAATTGAACCAGGTTACAATGAAGAGCAAGTACCCTCTGCCTAGAATAGAAGATTTGTTTGACCAATCAAAAGGAGCAAGATACTTCTCGAAGATAAACCTTAGATCGGGGAAGCATCAGTTGAGAATTAGAGAAGAAGATGTTCCGACGACTGCTTTCAGGTCGAGGTATGGGCAATATTAGTTTGTAGTAATGCCTTTCGGATTGACTAATGCACCAGCTGCTTTTATGGATCTAATGCATCATGTATTCCGACCTTACTCGGACCAATTGGTGTTCGTTGATGATATTTTAATCTACTCAAAGAAGAGGGAAACGAATGAAAAGCATCTCAGAATTGCATTACAGACTCTTAAGGATCATCAACTATATGCTAAATTTGAGAAGTCGACTTCAGGAATGAGGAGGTGAAATTCCTGGGACACGTGATATCTAGAGATGGAGTTTCAATTGATCCATCCAAAGTAGAAGCCGTGTTGAATTGGGAACAACTGAAGAATGTCACAAAAGTGAGAAGTTTCCTAGGATTAGCCCCCTACTACAGGAGATTCATAGAAGGTTTCTCGTACTAACGAGATTAACCAGGAAAGAGGTGAAGTATGAATGGAGTCAAGATTATGAAAGAGCTTTCCGAGAACTCGAGGAAAGTTTAACTACAGCACCAATTTTAACTATTCCTAGGAGTGAGGTGAAATTCGAGATTTTCACCGACACATCTCTTTTGGGGTTGGGATGTGTTCTAATGCAGGAAGGCAAAGTGGTGGCCTATGCATCCAGGAAACTGAAGACCCATGAGCAGAATTACCCGACTCACGACTTGGAGTTGACAGCAATGGTCTTTGCTCTGAAGATTTGGAGACACTATGTCTTCAAAGAAACCTTTGAAGTGCTTTCAGATCATAAGAATTTGAAGTACATGTTTTCACAAAAGGAGCTGAATATAAGACAAAGGAGATGGATGGAACTGGTAAATGACTACAACTTCTCGTTACAGTACCACCCTAGAAAGGCTAACGTTGTAGTGTATGCCTTAAGAAGGAAACCGAGAGTGTGGTAGCTCATCTTCTAGTACAAGAATGGATGTTGTTAGAAGCTCTAGCTGATGTGAGAGTTTAGGTGGAGATAGAGGGACCGAAGGCTAAGCTGTATGATTTGATGTTCAGGACAACTTTGAGAGATAGAATTATAGAAAGGCATAAAGGAGTTGAATGGTTACAAAAGTTGGCAACAGACGATCAGAAGGCAAATTATACTAGAGAGGATGATGGCAGTGTGAGAATGAAGGGCAGACTTTGAATGCCAGATGATGATGTTTGAAAGGAGAGATTTTGGAGGAGGCTTACAGATCGAGACATTCCATCCACCCAGGGAGTACGAAGATATACTAGGACCTTCGCAAATATTATTGGTGGAAGAAAATGAATATCACTCAGTCTGTAACCAGATCTATGATTTGTCAACAAGTAAAGGTAGAACATCAGAAGCCAACAAGCACCTTACAACCTTTATCACAACCAGTTGCAAAGTGTAAGTGGGAGCATATATTTATGGATTTCATTGCAGGCTTACCTAAGACTCATGCCAACCACGATACAATCTGGGTGATAGTGGATCAATTCATGCAACTGCTATGATGGATGATTTGGCTAGATTGTATGTGAGGGATATAGTCCGTCTTCATGGCGTGCCAGTCTCAATCGTGTCAAATCGAGATTCCCGTTTTACTTCAAGATTCCGGTTGAGTCTTCAGAAGGCAATGGGAACTTACCTTAATTTCAGCAAAACGTTTCACCCGCAGACTGATGGACAAACTAAGAAAGTTAACCAGGTGTTGGAGGATATGTTGAGGGATTCTGTATTGGATTTAAAGGAAGTTGGGACGACTATTTACCTATGGTGGAGTCCTCATATAATAAGAGCAAAGATGGCACCTTTTGAAGCTCTTTATGGGAGGCCTTGCAGATCACCTTTGTGTTGGAAGGAGACAGGAGAGAGTTCAGTTATGGAGCAAGAGATCATTATGGAGACCTCAGAAAAGATAAAGCTAATCAGGGAGGGGTTGTGTAGCTTAGAGCCGTCAAAAGAGTTATGCTTATGTGAGAAGAAGGAAGCTTGAGTTTGAAGTAGAGCCTGGGTGTTTTTGAAATTTTCACCAATGAGGGAAGTGATGAGATTCAGGAAGAAGGGGAAACTTGCACCTAGAATCATCGGACCATTTGAGATTGTAGAAAGTAGGAGATATCACTATCAGTTGAGTCTACCGTTAGATTTATCATTGGTAGACAACGTGTTTCATGTGTCAATGCTCTGAAAATATGAACCCTATCCATCACATGTGATTGAATGGCAGACGGTTCCGATCAGGGAGAACGCTTCCTCAAAGGAGCAACCTATTCAAATTCTCGACCGGAAGAATTAAGCCCTGAAGAGCAAATTGATTCTGACGCTTAAGATTCAGTGAAGACACTGAAGCTACCTGAGAGCTAGAGGACGTCATCAGGCAGAAATGTCACACCTCTTCTCGGGGCTAGGTATATGAATTTCGAAGGTGAAATTCTTTTTAAGGAGGGTAGATTGTAACATCCTGTTTAATTTTTAATAAATTTTGTAATTTCTTAAACTTGAGAGGTTTTTGTGAAATATTTTGAACTTCTGATGAATGAGATGCATAGAAAGGTTACTATGCACCTACACCCAATCATACCTTATTTCATTAGAGCTTAACGAGATGAAAGGCTAAGATCTGATCTCCCTATAACCTAAGCATTTAAGGGTTGGGATCTAACCTCTAAGTTATAATCAAGGTTTGCCATGTTGATATTGCCTGGCATGTCGTCAGCATGGGAAAAAAAATGGGAAACCTCGGGGAAATATGGGGAAACCATGGGTTTTTAATGGATTTTTTGCCCCAAACTTTAAACATGCCTAATTAAGGCCTAGATGCAACGAAATACATTAAAAAATGCAAAAACAATACCTACACATTAAGTCATTACTTGAGAGGGGTTAACTTACACGCTATCGGGTTTGTAAGCTATAAATAAATTGCTATATGTAATTAAGCCAGACCAAAAGTGAATGTAAGTCAAACTAAAACATACATAAAACTAGAAATCAAGTATCATATCCATAATACAAAAAATGAATGTAAGTCAAACTAAAAGATAACTCAATAACAAAATGGAAATGCCATCAATGATCAAACTAAGCATGAATGTAAATAAAACTACAAAAATACATAAAACTAGCAATCAAGCGCCATCAATCTAAAGTCTGCATGTGTGGGCCACTCATATCCAAAGCAAATGACAAGCAGGTATCTCGTACCAACGGTTGTCGACATGAGGAGGAAAAAGGGAAACTCTTGGGGAAATGATGGGAAAATCTGGGGATGGGGTTTTTTATGGGTCCCCGCCCCAAAGTTTTAAACAACCCTAATTAGTGTCTAAATAACATACATTGCACATCTCACAACTAAAAGTACATGAAAATAAGCCAAGAAAATACATTCCGTACCAATTTTAAATCATAATTTCAAATTTTTTCAATCAGTTTCTTTTTTTTTTTTTTGCAAAATAGTTAAAACAGTTTCGAAGTTAATATCTACTAGCATACAATATTTATTTCATTTTTTCAATTTTTAACTTTTTTTAAAAAAAGTGAAACTTTTCCCCGTGTCAAGAGATAGAGGAAATATCAGAATTTTTCCCCATGTCGCCGATATGTCACTGACATGTTGCCCATGTCACTCGATATGAGGGTAAATACGAAATCTGGCGATTTACAGCCAGATTTCATGGCGACATGTCGCCAGATTTTGCCAACATTTTGGGGAAATTACAAACACTAGTTACAATATAATTATATTGTTTTCCAAACCTTAGACAAAAGGGAACATGGGAGAGAGAGAGGTTGTACGGCTGATTCGTTTGGAGCTTGGAAGAAGAAGAAGACTGGTTTTGCTAGTTTTACAGAGATTTCAGAAGAAGTAGTTTTTCACCCTTTCCCTTAGAAGCATGTAAGTATGGTGTTGTGAGCTTCTCTATGATTGATTTAGGGCTTAGATCTGCTTTGTTTATGTATTAGACCTAGGATTTCCGTTTGGATGTGCATTTTAGAGATTGAAAGCATGATAATGGTATTATTTGATTGATTTCTATGAGATTTACTATCATTCATTGTCTTGTGTGAATATGTGCATGTGTGATCTATAATCCTAATCTTATCTAGTCATTATGAAGTGTTTATGCACTTTTTTATGTGGTTTTGGTGGAGAAGTGGTGGTGAAGTGTTTATGCACAGATGAAGCTTGGTGTGATTTGGAGGAGAGATGGTTGGTAAAACTTTCAAAATTCTGGGTTTCCGAGGACTGTCGGCAAACCAATGGACCTGCCGACAGACCTACCGACGGTTGTGATCTCTCAGGCAAAGTTGCCGACTAAGCCACTGACAGAACCATCACTTCGGGTGGAGGCATCAGCCACTGTCGATGGACTGATGGGGTCCACCAACCAGGTTCGGCAGGTCATCAATGGATGTATCGGTGGACCGACGCATACCCTTTTTGCATAACATTTCCTTTTTATTTTATAGTTATTTGAGATTGAGGGGATGCACCTTAATTGTATAACGAATGCACAAATGATGTCAATTAGATTTTGTAATAAAGAGAATGCATGATTGTGTTTATGATTATGATATGATTTGTTTATGATGCATATTAAATGTAAGCATATACATGCATTAACAAGGACATGCATATGGAAGGAGTTAAGAGAGGTTTGTTGACTGTGCACTGACTTTCATTGAGTTCGAAGATGAGGACTACGGAAGAGAATGTGAGGATGCGAGTCCAAAGACAAGGACCACAAGAGAGTATGTTTGGAGTCCAAAGATAAGGACTAGATGTGGATGAATGTCAAAGATTGACATGGGGATGAGGATCTAGCTATCCCAAAAGGCCCATATATGTACATAAGATATGTAATGAGTAAAATTCTGTTAGTAGGCTGTGCACTGGTGATGATTCATGAGGAAGCTTCTGTGTGATGCCTAGGATTAGTTAACGTGATCAAAAATAGTGGTACCTACAACCCCATAGGTTGAAACACCCTAGAACTGCGTTGCGCACGTGAAAAATCTGAAAGTACCCACTGTCTTGGAGGCCCATGATCACTCTTGGGGACTGAAGGTGGATCTAGTGTGAACATACATTGCACAAATGCCAAACAGCGTGTATTGCATTCATGTTGGCGTGTACGCCATTATATTGTGAATAATGGGATTTATTGTTGCTTTTCATAACATTGCATGCATTCTCATATTTGCATATTCTTGTATTCAAGATTTGCAATGTCGATGTCGCAAGACATGTCGCAGACTGGTAAGACCCGCGACATGTCGCGACATCGGGGGAAAAAAATAAACATTTATTTATGTTTTCATCATTTTATAGGGTTTTTAAAAAAAAAAATACATAATTTTTCCCTCATGTCGCAGGGAAAAGGGAAATCTGCGATTTCCCATGGACTTCGCGTCGACAGATTCAAAATCGTCGACATGTTGCGATATGTCGACGACATTGAAAACCTTGCTTGTATTGTTGATTATCCATGTACTTGTTTGTGTGTGGATCGGAATCCTAACAGGTTCATAGTGGATTCCACAACGATCCCATACGAGCTAGTGAGCTCATACTTGAAATTTTACAGGTCAGCAATAGGGTTGGAGGCTCGAATTGATGGATCCATGAGGTGTAGTGATGAGCTACGATGGGGAACCTCTTTTAATGAACTATTTAAACTTAGTTCGGATATGGGCTGTAATAACTTAAAGGATTTGATTATTCATTTATTTCTTTATTCACTTTGGCATCCCCATGGGAGGATGATATCATTTGGCTTATGGTTTGTTTTGATTTTATTTGGTTTATGGATCATTTATGATTTCAACTGCAGTATGATTTATAGACCTTATTTCAAGGATTATTATCGAATAATTAAATTGCTTCTGCTGTATTTTCATATGCGATAACATATGCTTGTTTGGTTTGGATATCAGTCCCTTGGAGGGGTGAGAGTAAATCCTTCGGGTACCTAGGGAAGTGTACCCTGGCTTTGGTGATAAGCGTATAGAACAACCAGCTGTTAGTCCATATTGCCTTGACCCATATGGAACCACTGTCCGATTCTGATATCATCAGAGGTGGTCTCCAAAGGCCCGTCCACTCTCCAATTTGAAAACACGTGGTTAACTCACCCGTCATTTAAAAAATTTGTAGGTGAATTGTGGGATGAAAGACACAGGATGGTAACAAGCTAGGGAGATTTTTGGTTCATGAAATCTTTGAAGTTAATGAGAGGCAAAATGAAATTCGTGCATAGGAGTGTGTTTAATCCATGTTTGCAATCGTTGCTAGAACAAATTGAATTAGATAGGTATGAAGAATCTAGAAATTACCATTGGAAGAGAGTATGTGTAAAAAGCAACTAAAAAGTGATCAAGAGAATCTTTTGAACCAAGAGGAGATAAGTTAGTGACAAAAATTTGGGGCAACTTGAACCAAAGGAAGTGATGACAACACAAGATTTTTCCACAAGTTGGGCAATGGGAGATCTAAAATAACTTTGCATCCAATCTGCTAGTGGCTGGAATATCTATTGAGGATTGTGAAAGCATAGTACCCGCTTCACTCCCTCAACCTCACTTTACCCACAAATTTACTGCTCAGAACAGGATCTAAGATTCAGTGTGAAAAACTTGGTAGGGAAGAGATAAATAAGGATCAAGTTTTATCGATTAAAAGATCCTTTGAAGAAGCTGATATTAAATGGGTCGTTTAGGAAGTCATTTGTAGAGTGAAGTGTAAAAGGGAAGCTCACCTTGGAGACACATTGGCTCAGAACTCACCTTTATTGGGAAAATCATTTTGGAGATTCAATACTAGTAGGGTCACCTAATGGTTTAAAGTCCTTACCAGCAATCATGTCACACAGGACAATGGTTGAGATGTCAACCTCGTGAGTGTATTGTGCCAGCTCATGTAAGGCTATTTCCTCGCTATAACTTTTATCATTTTCAATTCAGTGTATATGTAGTTCCTACATCCACTTGGACCACTTTAGATCAGATGTTTGGTAAGGTGAGTCCACATTGTCGTTCCATTTCCCTCGTATGTTCAACCTTGTGCAGAATAAGGAGTCTCTAACATGGCTGATGTTCTTTCTTGGTCATTACATGTCTTCTCATGATACATAGACTATAGGCAGGACCTAAGGCCTGTAGACCTGGTACAGGTAGCAAATCACTTAGAACTTCTTAAGGCTGTGTTTGTTGACTCTAAAGTCTCAGGATTCTTGAGTCTGCAAATTAGAATTTTTTTCAGATTCTCTGCAGTGAAAGACATTCATCCAACATCCTTCTCCACTTGCCAACCTTAGAAACCTTATGTCACTTCCAAAGTCATGTGCCTTCCAAAGTAAAGGCATTTGTTTGGACCTCTATCCACTATAAGATCAAAAATTGTGACATTCTACAAAAGAGAAAAGCAATATCTCGCACTCTACTCATAGATCTGTGTATTGTGCATGAGTCAAGGAGAATCAGTGGATCGCCGAATTCTCGATTATGTTGTTGCAAGAGAGGTATCGATATTTATCCCACAGCATGTTGATGAAGCGTGGATGATTCCAATGGGTCTCAGTTACTAGATCAGTGAAGATTCCCAGTGTTAGGGAAAAGGAGTAGGAGATGTATCATTGCCACTTCGACGCTATCGTTTGGGTGCTCAGGGTAGAGAAGCACACAAGGAGTTTCAAGGATGTTAACATAGCACCAGGTCCTTTATCAACTTTGGTGGCATCTTGGGTTGTTAAATACCCCGAGTTCCAGGGCATGTCTATGTTGGAGATCATGAGAGAATGAAACTGGTTCAAAATATCGTATCGAGGTAGCGTATCAATCGGTCCAAAAACAGATAGGTATCAGATAGATATGTGCTGTAAAATTCATCGATACATGAATACATATGGAAAGTGATAAATACTTAAAACAAGACCTATTTTTTATTTTTATTTTTATTTTTATTTTTTTGGAGGGTAAAGACCTATTTAGATGCAAAGATAAGCTAAAAATATGATAAATTAAAATGTTTTTCATATGATAAACTCACACAGAATATATACTAACATGGAAACAAACCAATACGAGCACACACGCATGAAAACTTTAAAAGAACTTGATTAAATGTAAAGTTATAATGTATCAGATGAGCTAATAAAACAAAGAAAATCATACATTTCTAATGGAGTCATTTACCTATAAGTAACAAGATGTAATCACTTTTAAGACATATAACCATACTTTCAAACATCAAAAAAACAAACTCAAAATTCATTAGGAATACCTCAGAACAAAAAAAAAAGTTTTGCTAGCTATAAATGCATGCTTCAAACAAAAAACCTTATTATTTTATCTTTTTTGATGAATAATGATGATATATATGTAGAAACAACGAGCAGTACAGTAAAAAATACAAATAGTGTTGCCCAAAGTGGGCAACAGAAAAAAAAGGAAACAAACCAAAGAGGGAAAACATATATAAAACCAGAATCCACCATCTCACAATGACAATGCACTAAATCATCCATCCTCATGAAGCACCTCCTCCACCAGCTGACTATAAACAATTTTTGCCTACCCGCTCCTCTCCTAATCAGTCTATCTGTCAGTTCTATTGCCTACCTAGGTATATGACCAAACAACATGTTAAGCGCCGCACATAAAGCCCGAGCCAATCGAACCATATGAACAAACAGCCATGGACTTAACTGAGAAGGATGCATCCATGAGATCACTAAAGAAGAATCGCCCTCTAAGCAAAAGCCGTGATCTCTAGCCTCCCTCAACCAGGGTTTTAAATACCGGAACCGGTCGCCGGACCGGTTCCGTCCGGTTCCGGTCCGGATCGCCGGTACGGACCGGTACCGGCTGGTCCAGAGCCGGTACAGAAAACAAAAAAAAAAATTTTAAATTTCAGATCGCGCCGGACCGGCAGGACGGGTGGGATCAGCGGGACCGGTCGCCGGACTGCCGGCCGACGGCATCAGTCGCCGGACCGGAGGGATTAGCGGACCGGTCGTCGGACTGGAAGGACCGACGGGACTGGTCACCGGATCAGACGGACCGGCGGAACCGGTCACCGGACCGCCAGTCCATAACCCGGCAATACAAAGGCTTGTATCGCGGGTTGGAACCGGTTCGGATCGGCCGGTACGAACCGGTATCGGCCGATCCTTGAAACCATGCCCTCAACCCAGTGACTAGAGCATGTATCTCGACCCTAGTAGAATCACCCTTTCCGACCGGACCAGAAGATACATGAAGTATATGGACGAGGTGGTCTGAAAAAATGCCAGCCACCCCTGATGGGTCCATATTCCCAATGGAGGACCCGTCAAAGTTCATTTTGACAAAACATGATGTGGTGGAGTCCCTACCGCCCTAGACTGCTCCACCAAGGAGGTGTAGCAAACTACTACCCATCCTCTTGTATATGTATCACTGATAGATTTCTGACTCAGGCAAGATCACCGTCCACGAAGCAACCATGAAGATAATGGAATAGTGTCTGATACAACATATGACCCAAAGGATCTTCCAGCTCCTCTTATTGACTGACATGGCACGATATTTTAAACCATTAGAATTAAATATCACTGCCCAATCTTCCCACTTATGGATAAACCGCTCTATGGCTGGGAATTGAAGAACCTTAATTGTCATGGAACATACATAGGGAACCTAGGGCTATAAATGACTAAGCCAAGCTCTACCCATCTCAGCTCAGACTCGTAAAACTTTAATAAGGCTCCAGCTAAACCGAAGCTCTTTACAATTTTTTTGGCTCAGGCTCACTAACATTTTTCAGGCCCAAACTAAGCTCGTTAATAGCTTTACTTGATCTAATAACGTTAATGGAACACATGGGCCCAAAGCCCATTAATTACAAATGTACAAAGTTGATGTTGGTCATATAGAACATTAAAAAAGAATTTAAAAATATAAATTATGCTATTTTATTTTCAACATTCAAATATCTTATCTTTTATGAATAATATAAAATTATAAATACACTTCATAACAAAGGAAGTGAGCTGAGCTTTAACCGAATCGAGCCCACAAAGCTCAGCTCAAAGACATTAAAGAAATAAGATTTTTTTTATGTTCAGGTTCGACTCGCGATCCTAACTATTGAGCTAAAATGCCACTTGTTGACAACCCTAATATGGGATAGGAGGCATCTTTTGAGACCACATAAGGCGTATTGTACATGCCTAATCAATCCTGATTGCAGATGGATATACAAACAAAATATAAATTTGAACATTGGTGGTAAGGTTAAGGGAGGCAAAAGCTCAAGAATTCCATAGCCTGGAGATGGAGGGAGACTCCTCAAAAGAGTTATATCTTGGTTAGCCTCTCCACGCGAATGCTCTGGGCAGCTCACTCAACTTGTTCATTTGGCTCGATTATTGGCGAATGGGATGAACTCATTTTCCCATGTGCCTAAATCAGCCAATGACCTAGCACGTAGATTGGCCAAAGGAAGAATGATGAGAGGAATTTTTCTCTAGTACTCCAACCAAGGAGATGACATAAGGACAAGTGATATTGTAGTTCACTTTTGCTATCATATCTTATTGTACCATACTATAATGCCTTCTTGTACAACAGACATCCTAAGCATAGTGTTTAAACTCGGTATTGGATCAGGGATCGTCCCGGTCCGACACCGAGTTGGATCGGCGATCCAACTCGAGATCGGCCAATCCGAAACATAACATATGCGATATTATATTTAAATTAATACTATTAATTTGTGAAAAGATTTCAAAATTAGTGGTTAGCTCAGTTGGTAGAGCGCAATACACAAGAATTTTAAGCTTGCAGTCCCAGTTCGCAATGTCGGTGTAGCCTGGCGTGTCGCCAGGCGTGTCGCCAGGTGACTAGAGAAATTTCGGCCACAAGTCGGCAAAATGTCGGCAACATGGGGGAAAAAAGGGGAAATCGAGGGGAAATGTGGGGAAACCATGATTGTTTTATGGTTTTTTTGCCCCAAACTTTAAACATGTTTAATTAAGGCCTAAATGCATCCAAATACATCAAAAAATGCAAAAACAATTGCCTACACATTAAAAGTCATTACTTGAGGGGGCTAGCTTATGCGTCGTCGGGTCTGTAAGCTGTAAAAAAGATGACATTTGTAATTAATTCAAACTAAAAGTGAATCTAGTGAAACTACGAGATATATAAAACTAGAAATCAAGTGTCATATCCATGAGGGAAAAAAGGGAAATATGGGAGAAATGATGGAAAAATCTGGGGAAATGTGGGTTCCCCCCTCCCCCAGGTTTTAAACAACCCTTATTAGTATCTAAATACATCATAATACTATAAACATACAATATTTATTTACTTTTTTTCAATTTTTTAAAATTTTTCTAAAACAATTGAAAGATTCCCCCCCCCCCCCTCCCCCATGTCGCCGAAATGTCGGGAAATTTTTCAAAAGTTTTGAAATTTTTCCCCCATGTCGCTCGACATTGAGGAAAAACGAAATCTGGGGATTTACCAAAGATTTCGTGTCGCTGAGGGGGGAAATGGGGACATGTCGCCGACACTACGAACCTAGGAATCGTAGATTCAAACCCCACGTTGGCCATATTTTTCTATTTCTTCGTAAAATTAAATAGTTATTAATATTATTAAGCATTTAGATATTAATAAAGGTAAGAGTTTCGATCAAGTGGTAGAGTGTAAGGCACCAAACATTGTGGTCGTGGGTTCGAGCCCCACGCCGGGCATATTTTTTCTGTTTGTTGGGATTTGGGAATGTTTTGGCTTGGGTATTAGAGTGATATTAATACCATTAAGTATTTATAGACAATCAAAGTTATTGTATAACTCATGTGGTAGAGAGCAAGGCATCAAACATTGTGGTTATGGGTTTGAGACCCACTAGGCGTATTTTTTACTCTTTGGGATTGTGTTTACTTGAGTCTGACTCGTCTTAACCCGAGTCAGACCACCCGATCCAAAAGATCCAACTCGTCCAAAACCAAGTCAGATCGGTTGGATCGGACAACCTGACTCGCAATCAGACCAAGTAAACGGAATTATCAATATGTTAGGGATCGGCTTGGGATCATGACTCGTCACAAGCCGTTCCCGAGTTGGATCGGCCGATCCTTTACACTGTGATCCTAAGCCATCTATATATACAACGTTGTCGTTATGCATCAGAAAAAAGAAAATAATCACCCAAGCATGTAAATCTATTCAAACAATCAAAAAATATGCATTCATTTGAAGAAAATGAAAACTCGTCTTGGTTACAAAAGTCCCAAAACCGGAGATTTGAGTTTCAACCACTTGAATCTCCACAAACCTTTTAAGTAGTGGAGATTTGATAGATGGATTTAGTCTACATGGTCAAAAAGAACCTCTCTGCAAAGTTTAGGGAAATTTGTGCTTTGTAGCTTAAATGAACTAAAATCAAAAAATAAATAAGTAAATAAATATAAAAAATAAAGAAACTTCAAAAATCAAACAAAAAACAGCGTAAGTGAAACCATTATGTTTCACGATTCCATCACTTCATAGCGAAACATATGGAAGCTTGACAGTTCAAAACAATTGCGGGTTGCGGACAAAACAGCCAAAATGAGATTGAGCTGGCCAAAATGTCTTGGAGTTTTGGCCGAAACTTAACCATCAGCCAAAATGCATTGATTTTGGACGGAACTTCAAACCATGGTTGCCATAGTTTCTGCACACACTTTATCTATAGGCTCTAAGAACAGGCACGTGGAAAACGAGGATGAAGCCTTCAAAGTAGGCAGCTACTCATACAACCAGGTAAACTTCCAGCTGGCCACATTACAATAGGATTAAAAACAAAACAATTGTTTTAACTAAACCTGCAGCCACTAAACTCAACTTCCAACATATATAAATTCTACAAAGCGTTCTCATTTCTTTCCAGATCCAAATACCAATGGTCTAATAGATTAAGCAACAATACATCTGACTAGGGACTAATAGACTATTTAACTAAAAGAGAAAATCAGCAGAAGGGATTAGTATTGTTACGCACCAATGTCCCATCACTATGTTTTCATTTTGATTTACTTGTCTTGGAAAAGTTCATTCGCAAGGAACTGGCTACTTCTTTTTTGTCTTGTACATTCTCCTCTTTTTGTACAAATCTTCGTTATTGATAAAAAATAAAAAATAAAAAAGTTCATTCACGAGTTATTGAAACAATAATAAGATAATTCTTATTCGGTGAAAGGTATTCTGGTCTGCCTCACAAAGTTTAGTTGGCAGGTGAGACAAGATCATCTTTGCCACATGGAAGAATGATGTGGCCAATCCAAACCATTCATCTAATAGGGGACCCTCTGCATTGGCCACATGGACAATATTTCAACCGTTATAAGCATCATTAGCATGTAATAGGTTTTCTCACCTGTATCAATGACCATCCAATTTTTTGATGTTCTTAAATTCTACGTAAAGTTAGTCATTAGTCTTAAGAGAATCCATTCTACCACATGGAGAATGTCTTTTAGGGATGAAATTTAGTATGCAATTTGGGGTTGACCAAAAGTACACGTGATGTGGAGCATAACCACCACACCTATCATTTGGGAGGGGTAAGCTTCCCTTTGCAAGTTACATGCCTTGCCAAGTTTCTCTGTCTGGAAGGTTTCACTAGAAAAATGGGACTCCTTGTTTTTTCATTGCAATTGCAACAAGCACCATGTCATTGTGTATTTTTGTGCCTAGCGTAGTGAGCTTTGTAATTGCATAATAATATGCTATTAAACTATATTATATATGAACAAATCAACTCATGATGGAATGTACTTCTAAGACAATGATTTCCTTACAATATCAAATATTTGATAAAATATGTCACTCAAGTTCATTGGGAAAGCACCTAGGTGACCAGCCAGATCTAACAGGCAGGCTTGCCATGCATTTTGACAACGCTAAATGAAGGCGCTAGCATAGCTGCGTAGTAGAGGTCTTAAATAATAAATTGACCAATATAAGAGAATGTTGTCAATTACTCAAAAGTAAAATCAATTAAGAACCCACCTGTACTAGTGCGTAGATTCAAATATATTTCATCACGGCTTTTGCCATAGGCACCCCTGCTTAACCTATCCTGTAGAGAATGTCGAATACCACCTGTAAAGAAACGGCATGAGTATAGCCACCGACATTAAAGAAAGCAACTAACAACATCTATTATGAACTAATATGAATGTAATCACATCCAAAGAATACTATCAACCAATAAACCCTGAAGCCCTAATCATAACAACCCTCTAACAGATGTTGGGTAAAGTTTTGTTAGGAATCCTCACTTGCAGAAGCCGTTTGAGATTTATTGTCAATCTGCACAATTATTGATTTGCTGCTTAAAGAAGTATCCCTCTGTAAGTCGATGCTTATGGGGGCCCGAGTAGCACCATTTTCACCGGTTGGCTAGAAAGCAAAGTAGTAAGAACAAAGAGTTAAGGTGCCACAAGCATTGCATTAAAAAAAAAAAGAGGAAGAATCCAAAATCACAATGAGGATGCAACTTACCAGAACAGGATGTCCAATTAAACTGTTCAGCACCGCTGATTTACCAGCACCCTAATAAATTTGTGGATATATAAGAAAAAATATTAAAATTCCCATCAAAGTTTCTTTATCAGTAAATGGTAATAGGCTTGATTACTGAAAAAATTTCAAGTATAGCCTATAACCAGCATATATGAAATACATATACAACTAAAACAGAGTCAATAGCTGAGGCTATACTAATATTTTTTAAATGCTAAGACAAGAAGCTATGTGTTTTAAATGGCCAAAGCCTGAGACATAAGCCTCGAGGTGTAAGGCATAAGTCTCACAAGCATGCATTTATATTGAATAAAATAAAGCCATAAAATATATGACGTGTAACCACGAATAAGAAAATATAAAAATGGGCATAAGAGTCTTGAAAGTACACTTTAATTAGTCCCATCTCTTCTATGTCTAGTTTTATAAAGATTATCCTAATCAATCTTACTGTATGTAGGGCAAGCCTGAGAAATAAAACAACTTCAAGATTTGAGGACTACGCCTTGTATAAGCCTCACACGTGAAGGTGTGAATAATGACATCACCACTTCAGCTGATTTTAAAGTAAGTAGTAATAAAAGGTAAAATACAAAAATACACCCCCCCACTTAAGTGACTTTTTCTAACTTCCTATTCTAACCTCTACTACCATCAGAATTTGACTAAACTGCCCTTAAAATAGTTCTAAAGGACCAAACAGTGACTAAATAAATTAAAAGAAGAGCTAAACACAGCTGAGGTGGTGATGTCCTCATAAACTCTCCCGGGGTGGGAAGAACTCGACTCTGGCAAGATAAGCTGGTGAATCTAATCAAGCAAATCAGGATCTAGACACGGAAACTCAGTCCCTGTGTTTTGCCTTCTGTGTTTTGTCAGTTGACAAGTTCTGCACTACCCGATAATTCTGGCTACATCTCGCTTGAGACCAGATCAATAGAACCTATCTTTCACAAGGGCAATGGTCTCGTCTCGACCAAAATGTCCTGCCACTCCACCAGCATGCTGTTCCCATACAAGAAAGTCCCTAAGAATGTATGAGAAATACAAAAATTGTTGCCTCAAAACAGAAAGCCATCCTATAATACACACCCACTGTCGGTATGATTTGGACTTTGAAGGGCAGCAATGTACAGTTCCCCAAAATCAGGACCCGAGGAATACTCTTCTTTTATCTAATCGAAACCAACCACTTCTACACATAGACTGCAATAAAGTGAGTCGTCTGCTGGCTTGTTCTCAATCCCTGATCTATATTTGAGAACAAATGTATACTCTTGAAGCTTTTCAATACTGGGCATGTTGTGGATTTAGCTTTTCTGGGAATTGAGATCCTTTTTTTTTATAAAGGTAACGATTATATAAAAGGAGGGAAAGAATATACAAAACAAAAGAAAGCAAGAAGGAAAGTTCCCAAGAAAGGAACCACACCTCCCCAAAAACAGAGAAAAACAACAAAAAACCAGCAACCCTAATACAACCAAAGCAAAGAAAAACCCTAACATCCTACTAAAAATTACATCCCAGCAATAGTATCCCAATTCCTGAAAAAATCTGAAGCAAACAAGTCTTTAAAATCTGGTAGAATTCAGAGCCAAGCAGCTATGGCTCCCAAAACTGAATCAATAAGACGCTCCGGACACCTCCTTAAGTCTTCAAAAATTCTCCTATTACATACCCTCCATATCTCCCACAGGATGCAAAAAAGAGAAGCCTGTACATAATTTGTCCCTTCTTACCCAACACCGGAAACCACAATTGATCAAAAAGATCACTCACATGTCTTGGAGGGACCCAAGCCACATCAATAATCTTCACAAAAAAACTCCATACCTTCAAAGCAAAGCTACAAGATAAGAAAAGATGATCCACTGATTCTTCATTCCGTA
>JAUPMG010284325.1:0-18092 GCA_031762675.1 Pachysandra terminalis | reverse complement strand
CTATCCCATGATAGAGTTACGTATAAGCAGTAATTCAATCTTGAGAAAATTATTTCATACCTAAAACTTTATAATTTAAATAATAATAAATTTAAACACACACTGGCGAGAATGAACGAAGCAACTGTACTCCTTACCATGTCGAAAGCAGATACCGTCAACATGCTCATGGTCACATCTGCTGCTTTGTATATAGAACATCTGAAGATTGCCTCTTCTTCCTTAAGTAATTATCCATCCAAGCTGTGACACTCTGTTATCATAAAGATACAAAATGCCTAGATTTTTCAAATATAAACACTCTATTTGGAATTTTCCCGCTTAAATCCTTCAAAGATAGATCAAAAGGTTTGTTGGAGAATAGAGATGGCCTCGGTTTCGAGAGGGGAGAGAGGAATAATGCTTAGGAACTGAAAGTAAGGAGAGGTTGTTGAAAATATCCAAGAGTCATTTAATCTGAATCGTTTAATCTTGAAGAATGTGTTACTTGACAGAGAAGGAAGGGAAAGATCTAGAAATCGTAGAAAACGAAGAGACATAAAAACCCTAGAGGCGAAACTTTTAAATCTCTGTAATTTCTCTCGTTTTTATTTATGATAAAAAAATTAAAAGATAAAAAATCAGGAAAAAAATGATAACGTGACATGTGGTTAGCTGGGTATTACTTTAGTATAATAGTATAGACATAGATTGTTATTTAAATGATTGGTTAAGCAATCAAGATATAGAGAAGAGAAAGAGACGGAACACATAAAGAGAGAGGGAAGAGAATACGAACCCATTGTAATTGTGACAAAGTGTGCTTAGGACTAACCATCTTAATAAAGATATCTTATTAAATCCATTAACAAACTCATTAAGATTTGATAAAGTGTGTAGGTCCCACATAAATTATGTTAATACCTAAACTAACCCTTTTAAAAAGAAGAGTTTAGTTGTATTGTTATGTTAATTATATAAACAATAAGGGGTATATTTGTCAAGAAAATGGTATTTAAAAATTCAAAGATTTGCTTTTGCTAAAAGGTTTAAGTAAAAGACAATAAAACCATGGTTTGATATTATATTACTCAAATAATTACTACTTAATTTAAAAATTATTGTAGTTATAGAGGATAATATAGTAAAACAACATGCAATAAAAATGTTTTAACTCAAAACCTTAAAAAATTGGTTCAACTTTTAAAAGTAGTATGATATATAAATCCATTTTAACTTTTTAAAATTATATTTTTATACATATTTTCTTAAAATTATCCTTATATTATTAACGAGCTGAGCTAACTCGACTCTTATGAATTGAACTTGAGCTTTATAATTAGGCTCATGAGCCGAACCTGAGCCAAAACAAAAGGCTCATTAACTTAATGAGTTTGAGTCGAGCTTGGATAGGCTTGACTCGATTAAAGCTCGGCTCGGTTTATTTATGAAATTATGCATCTATACTCTTATATCTTATATTATTTATTAATATTAAATATATATGTTAATATATTATTTTATATATAATAATAATCATCAGCTATAATATTAATGTATTTGGATTAAGCTAAGGTTTTTTTCAAGCCGAGCTTTTTGCGAGCCGAGCTTGAGCCTAAAATATTTTATTGAACCGTAGTCAAGCCTGATCCAAAAATGTTTTAACAAGCATGAACCGAGCCTGAGCCTTGCTCAGGGTTTACAAACCTGATCCGAGCTGGACAAAGCTCAGCTCGACTCGACTCGACTCATTTACAACCTTACCTATTTATTAATATATGTCAAGGTTTTAAATTTCATTAAAAATTTACATTTTCAAAATCAAAATCCTAAAAATTTTCCCTATAAAGGTTTCGTTTGGATCGCAGGAATTTAACAGTGAGAATTGAAATTGACAGGTGTGAATTTCAATTCTCGCGTTTGGATGTCCAATTCCCACGGGAATTAAAATTCACGTGAAAAAAAAGGCACCCAATTCCCATGATTCATGAGAATTATATTTCACACCCTGGGAGTGTGTTTATTGTAATTCTCACGAATACTAAGTATTTCGTTGGGGTGGCTTAAAAGGGTAACCCACTAAATCGGTTTCGATTTGGATTGGCGACCATTCCCGTCGGTCCAGTGATCGATCCCGTTGGTTCGACGGTCAGATCTAGATCGGTCGGAACCATTAGTCCGAACCAGAACCCATCAAGACCGGTCCGATACGTGGTCCTGGTACATTAAACCTTGTTGCCATCTCTATTTGTAAGAAAATCCATCACCTCAGCTAAATAAAAAGTAGTAAAAAAAATATTCACTAACTGTACAAATTAGATAAATTACACCGAGTAACGTGTCAATCAAGCAACAGAATTTCAATACATATAAATTTGAAATCATAAGATTTATAATTTATATGCATTCTAATTCTCATGAATCTTTGAATTCATGCGATGCAAACATACCCTAAAAGATTTCGGATAATTATGACAAAAAGTTTGAAATTTGTCAAAATAATTAATTTTGATTAAAATATATAATAATTTAAAAAATTAAACTATTTTATTGAAATCATCAAAATTTCATAATGAAATTTCTTTAATTTTGATGAAATTTTTCTATTTATTTTATATAAATAAAGAAAGAATATAAAAGTTTTTTATCGAAATTTTATTTCGATCCTCCAGATTGAAATTATCGAGTAATAATTAATGAAGTATGTTAGAACTTTTTTTTTCGTTATTAGAGTTTTTCAAAGGCTTTTTTTGTTTTGTTTTTTTTTTTTTTTTTTTTGCCTTCGAGGATTTTCTTTAAAAAGTAAACTTAATTTGCCCCACCCCCCATATATATATTATATGTATATTCTGGCTCTTGTTATATATGAAAGCTTAATTATTTGGGGTCATTTCTTTATGTGTATATTTAGTCAACCCCAGTTTATATATCAAGTTTTAGTGTCAAACTTTTTTCCATGCGCATATAACTTTTTCCTTTCTATAAAACTTAAAAAACATTAAAAATTGGATGCTCGTTAATATATTGCAAAACCTAATATACATGTACTATTGAGGCTTCTATAAGTTAAAATGTCGTACACGTGACATATGATCATATTGCAACAGCCAATAAATGTTGTTGTGACGATTTATAGAATATAAAATTTATGATCAACATACACTTTAATGGCAATAAGGTGGATTAGAACCAAGTTGGACCAATTCCGAAACTTGATTTGTGCATCACTAAACCTGATGCATTCTGTGTGGACACCGGTTCTTGTTTAATCCGTCCCATTGCCGTCCCGAATAGAAGTTGCAAGTAAATCTTAAGCAAAAGAAAAGCGCGTTTGAATTAAATCCAGGTAGAGTAGGTTCGGTTTGGGTATTTGTTAGGTACCCAGACACCATTCAAGAGAGGACATGTTTAGTGGGTCTCACCACTCATACCTAATTGTCATTGACATGTTATATGCTGAATGGTGTCTGGGTACATAAGGAATACTCAGTCTGGGTATAAACGAATATTTCATATCTAGGTATCTAATAAATATCCTGTCCGGATTTAAAATTATGTTCTCATTTGAAAATTCTTTTTTATACTCGGATGGGATATTCCTTATGTACCCAGAAACCATTCAACATATAACAAGCATGAGTGGTGAGTTAGAATCTTCTGTTATGAGAAGTCTTGGTATGCTCATATTATGTCCATGAGAGTTTGACATGTGTCGATTAAAGTGGTAGGCTCTTAGGATTCACCATTTTCTTAGAATTTTAAAAATGACAAGTCACCCTTCTTAATGGGGACCCCTAAGACACATGTACGTCAAACTCTCATGAACATAACAAAAACATACCAGGACTTCTCATAATAGAAGTTCTGGCTCCATGAGTGGTGGGGCTCACACTTAAACAAACATGTTCTCTTTTGAATAGTGTTTGGGGGTTGGAAATCTTCCACAACGGGATGGCTACATCCATCCTTGCAGCACCAATCAGGAAGCACCATATATAGAGGTTACCCCATTAATAAGCCATCAGTACCCCGTAAATAAGTCACCGATATCCTCATAAATAAGTCATCGGTACACCAAAATAAATAAGCCATCGGTACTCCGTTGATATCCTCACGTGATACCCTCCGATTGGCGCTGTATGGAGGTGGTAACCATCTCACCGTAAAGGATGCGAAGCCATATCTAAGTACTTATGCGAAGCCGTGTCAGGTACCTAACAATGCTATGTCTGGATGGATACCTAACAAATACCTTCCCTAGCACATGTAATGTCGGATTACCCGGATTACAAAAAGATTGTTGACCTCATTCTGACAAAAAAATTGTCAGAAATTCTGCGCAAACAACATATTCATGAGCAGTTATATTAAGTGCACAGAGATATAAATACACATACACCCACAAACCTCCAAACCCCTTTTCAATGGAGATCACGAAAGAGATCACCCTCTTCTTCCTCACCTCATTCTTCCTAACAATCTCTTACAATCCAGCAAAATCTCAGATGCTATCTTCACCAAGTTCCTTTAGCCGTGGAGGCCAATGGCATCTTCTCCATCCCAGTATTGGCATATCAGCCATGCACATGCAACTCTTACGTAACAACAAGGTCGTCATGTTCGATCGAACCGACTTTGGCCGGTCGAACCTCCCCCTCCCTGGCGGTCAATGCCGGGTCGACCCCAATGACACATACGTCCCGATTGACTGCACCGCTCACTCTTTACTATACGATATCGCCTCCAATAATTTTCGACCATTAATGATTCAGACCGACACCTGGTGTTCGTCCGGCTCTGTGCTCGCCGACGGCAACCTCTTACAAACAGGCGGCTTTAACGACGGTGATCATGTGATACGTACATTATTTCCCTGTAATGACAATGCATGTGATTGGGTTGAGTACCCCGGATATTTAGCTGCCCGGCGTTGGTATGCTACTAACCAGATACTACCGGACGGCCGTGTGATTATCGTTGGCGGTCGACGGCAGTTTAATTACGAGTTCTATCCTCGAAGCTCTCATAGGTCGTCCTCGTCTAATTCCTCGGGTATTTATCGGCTAAATTTTTTGAGAGAAACCATGGATGCGGATGAGAACAACTTATATCCATTCCTACACCTATTACCGGACGGGAATTTGTTCATATTCGCGAACACCCGATCGATATCTTTCGATTACGTCCGGCACCGTGTGGTCAAAGAGTTCCCACCGATCCCTGACGGGGTCCCCCGGAACTACCCGAGCACTGGTTCATCAGTGTTGCTCCCACTTCATTTCTCACTCGATCCACTTAGAGGCGTCGGAGCCGATGTCTTAATTTGTGGTGGTGCACCACCTGGAGCTTTCTCCCTGGCGGCGCGTGGGATCTACGAGCCAGCTAGTACTACTTGTGGACGGTTAAGGGTCACAGATAGGGATCCCCAATGGGTCATGGAGGTTATGCCGATAAGACGTGTAATGGGTGACATGCTGCTTCTTCCCACCGGCGACGTACTTATCGTTAATGGAGCGGCAAGGGGTACAGCCGGTTGGGAGACTGCAAGAGTTCCGGTTACTAGACCGGTGGTTTACCGTACTTACGGAGAAGATAACCGGAGATTCTCGGTAATGCAACCCTCTATGATACCTAGACTGTATCACTCGTCGGCGGTTTTGTTAACAGATGGACGGGTCTTAGTTGGAGGAAGTAATCCTCACCGGTTCTATAACTTCACTGGGGTATTGTACCCAACAGAACTGAGCTTGGAGGGGTTTTCGCCACCGTACTTGGCACCGGAATACACTAGTAGGCGGCCGAGGATTGCTTCTTTTAGGGAGGTTTTGAGGTATCGTGAGGTGTTTGAAGTTGACTTCACTGTGTCGGAGTACGTGAGAGCGAGTGTTGTTTCAGTTACTATGTTAGCACCATCGTTTACTACACATTCGTTTGCAATGAATCAGAGATTGGTGGTGCTGAGGGTGATCGGTAATATGCACGTGTCATCGGATTTGTATTGGTTGAAGGTGGCCGGAGCGCCGTCGGCTGAGATTGCGCCACCGGGGTATTATCTTTTGTTTGTTGTTCACGACGGGATTCCGAGTCCCGGAGTGTGGGTGAGAATCCAATAAGGGTTCTAACCTAACGCATTCCTCCAGGCTCCGTTTATACACCAAGAATTACTAGAAAATGGTGTGATCTCAATATGAAAGAAAGTGCAAATAACTTTTTCTCATGATGTAGAAATTTGTATTATTATTAATGAAAATCATATAATTTTGCATTTGGTTAAGTAAAAACAATCATAGGAATTTTGAACATAATTTTTATTTCTACCATTGTACCAAATTAAAGGCCATATTTATGTGGGGTGGGATCCTTTATGAGGTAAATCTTAAGTCCCTGTGAGCGCCATGTGGTGTTGAGACAACACCTAGGAGCGGGGCCCATCAAAACAGCACCCAAGGGGCCAAATGGTGTTTTTGCCCTTGGGTGTTGTCTCTACACCATAAGACGCTCACAGGAATTTACCTCACAGAAGATTCCGGCCCTATTTATGTTAGGTCAAATCGACTTTAATTTGGGTTTCTAAATTTTGGTTTGAAATAATAAAATTGAATTTGATTGACTTTTTTTGGGTTGAAACCTCGGTTAAACCGCGAATCAACTTGAAAACCAAATCAAATTATAGTTTATCCATATATATATATATATATATATAAACCTTTGTAAATTTGGATGTTTAGGAAGACCAACATAAGAAGAAAATAAAAAAAAAAATTTCATGATGCATTTTCAGGCTAATTTTGTAAGAAGAAAAAAAAATTTGCCTTGTTTATCATTTATTTTGTTACAAACTAATGGACCCCACATTTTCTTGATATCCAAAACAATCCGAAATGTGAGAAAAGTGAATTTTCTTTCATACTTACACATTTTTTGGGTATCCAAACGTAGCCTAAACTTTAGTAGTAGTCAGTGGCTGTGTTATGGCCAATATTTGAATTCCTATTTTATCCTTTATTCACGATGCCTAACCAGGATTGCGAAATTTCGGTTTTATTCATGTAGTGGAAACTCGAAATCGAAATCCCAAAGAAAATTTCAGATAATTTCGTCAGACAATATCGTTATCTATATCAGCTATATTTGAGTTTTGGAATTTAGATTTCCTATAACCAGTCATAAACTGTATTTGCATATACCTACCCATGACACAAGAACATGCTAATGGAAGTTCCTGGCCATCCAATTTAAAGGTTACAAATGGATAGTCAATATGATATAATTAAAAAAGTAAGCTCATCATATGTTCAAGATCAGCTCACATCAAGTCGTGATTAATTGAGCCAAGGCAAGTCCTTGGAAATAGCTATAGTTGTTTGTGGGTTCATATGGGTTGGTTGATCACACCAGCTACAGTTGGACCAGCCCTGGAATTCGAAGGTTGTGTAACTCTATTGGGTTGGGCCAACCATGAGTGGTCTATGGTTCAACCAAAGTTAAAATGCATTTAACCCATGCCATGGAAAGTCTTCTCAGCTGGTCTAAGAGCAGCAAACTGAGAGCCATGTAATTGGGCGTGTAATGAGAGACAACCCCAGGGTAAAATAATAATTTTTCCTTCACCTGAAATGCTTAATGAGGGCAATGTTATCATTTTGCCCTCGGGGCTGTCTCTCATTACAGGGGTTCATCACAGAGGATCCGCGTACATGTAATTGGTGAGTAGCATGACAGGGTCCACCAATGACTGAACACCAAGCTGGAACATGATTGATGAGACTGAGAGCAATTGGTTGAGAATCGAATGGCTCGTGATCGACATAATTAGGGGTGCAACTCGGCTAGTTTGGTTCGAGTTGATATCAACCTAAGACCAAATTGATATTGGTGAAGGTTAATCCAAAATATCGAATGTAACCGAATACCAACCTAAAACCGAACTGAACTGAAATGGAAAACCAAAAACCCAAACGAACCCAACCCAAATTGTAGTTTAGATCCGGTTTGGGTCGATTTAATATAGTATTTTTTTTAAATTACATTATATATCATACCATGTTATATATATGTAGACTATAGTTCGGTCAAAATCAGTTTGAATTAGAATTATATATACTATAGGTAGAGTCAATGCCATTGTAATAAATAAATAATATTACCTATGATAAATTTATATTAGACTAATAACAAAGAAAATTTTCGTATGAGCCGCGTTTGAGTTCAATAATAAAGTTCGGAGATTTTCAAAAAGCTTATTTCTTTAACGCGCTTGAGCAGAGTGTGGGGGCAGTGGATCATATGCAGGTGGTAACTTTGTGCGGGTGGATGCAGGTGGCGTCCTATTAGTCCACTGCATTGTTAAACCCTTAATTAATGTTATTTCAAATAGTTTTGTTTTGGGAAACGAAACGGTACTATTTACCGTCAACAATTTAATTTCAATTTTTAATTTTTATTTGTTGTAATAAATATATAAAAATAGAAATTTAAAAGTCTAAAAGTCTATTAACGTTATTTGCAATATTGGGTTTAGGGTTTAGGATTTAATATTTAGGGTTTATAGTTTTAGGGTTTCGAGTTTAACATTTAGGGTTTAGGGTTTAATAATTAGGGTTTAGGATTTGAGTTTAATATTTAGGTTTTAGAGTTTAATATTTAGGGTTTAGGGTTTAAGGTTTAGTGTTTAATATTTAGGTTTTAGGGTTTAATATTTAGGGTTTATGATTTTAGGATTTAAAGTTTAATATTTAGGGTTTAGGATTTTAGGATTTAAGATTTTGGGTTTAAGGTTTTAATTTTTTTTAGTAGTTATATTGCAAGAGAGGAAAACCCATATTGTTAATTAAGTTTTAGGCCTTTCTTTTTAATTTAATTTATTATTAGTGTTTTAAGCTTTTTGTTTTAATTTATTTTCTACGGCTATATTACAATCATTGATGGCTTGTGCTGTTCCGTTGTTCTTTTTTAACTTTAAGAATGTGTTAGACCAATAGGATTTCACCTGCATCCACCCGCACTAACTGCCACTCACATAGGATCCGCTCTCGAGTTTGGGTGGGCTCGATTCGAGTACTTTCTTGTAAATTTTATTAATAAAATTACACTATTTATATTGAATTTTAAAAATTAATGTTATACTTTAGAGTATAATAATAATAATTATTTAAAAAAAAAAAAAAGCTTTTATGTATGAACTCAAGGATTTAGTAGATTTTTACTTTACGTTACTTTGAATTCATATAACCCAATAATATTATTGAAATGGGACGAGCTTGCAAGCTTAAGCCGACATTCGCACATATAAACAGTAATAAGTTTAGAGGGAATACCATATAAAATATGTTTTGAAAATTCAAAGCTGATGTGGCACACATCACGATGACGTGTTTGATTTTTGATTTTTTTTTTTCATTAATTTTACCGCATTGATTCATATTTAAATTATTTTTCTCAAAGTATAGATTTAAGTACTGGACCATCAAGTGCCCTTGAAATGTGATCAAAGGGTTACTAAACCCAGACCTACCGCAACAAAATATATAAACCCGATGGTAAAAGATGTAATTCGGTCGGTTTGGTTTGGTTTAGTGATCAAATTTAAACCAAACTGAATAATATTATTCTAAATCGAAAAGTTGAACCAAACCCAAATAGAAACCAATTTAGCAAACCAAATGGAACTATAATGCATTAATTTGACTCGGTTTGACAAAATTATATATATATATATATATGATCTACTTTGGTTTTTTGGTTCGATTCGATTTAATTGAAATCAGCGGAATTAATCCAGTTTTTTGTTTTCTCAACCATAACCAAACCAAAATGAAAAAAAACCAAATCAAGCCCACTTTTTTTTTGGTTTAGTTTATTCGATTTTTTATTTAAACCGAACCAATTGACCGGTTACATATATTTGTACGTGTCAAATTTTAAGGGCCAAGGACCTTTACTTTGGATCATTGAGCCAGACCCTAGACCTTCCCCAAATTCGAACAATCTCTGGTAAGAAAAACGAACCAAACTGTCAAAAGCATGTTCATTTTGAAATTTCCGCGAAAGCCAACACCTTTTTAATTATGATCCAACATATACACTTGATTAAGTTTTCCCTCCTCATTTAGTTCTCCACTCTTGACTCAGACAGAGAAAGAAGAAAGTAAAGTCGGAGACGATGAAACACATTTTCAAGAAGCTTCACTTCGGTAGCAGTCACGACCCCAATCGATCCAACGAAGTCCCTCCTCCGCCGTCTTCATCTCAGTCGTGTGCGTCAGGTCAACGTACAAATCCCGGCCACAATTACGGCCAGTCTCCGAGCAGTCCCCCCTCTTCTTCTTCTTCTTCTTCTTCTCCTACTCCGGTAACCACAGTCGCCGCCGGATCCGTATCCACTGGTGGTGCTGCCTCAGCTGTTGTTGCCTCGGATCGACAGGGTTATTTCTTGTCTGAAGAGGAATTTCAGGTTCAGTTAGCCCTAGCAATGAGCGCGTCGAATTCCGAGTTTCGGGAGGATCGGGACACGGATCAGATCCGCGCAGCGACTATATTGAGCTTAGGGCATCATCGGAATGATACGGCGAGGGTGGATGATGAAGTATCCGAGTCGTTGTCGCGTCGGTATTGGGTGAGTTGGTTGAATTGGTAATTTTTTTTTAGTTTTGAAGATTTCCTGATTATTGCATGCATCGAATTCTTGTGTGTGAGCAGGAATTATGTGTTTAAATTGGGTTTCGTAGGTAATCACGAAGTGTTCTTTTCTATTTGGAATGTGAGAAATTGATGAACTAGTGGACTGGAAATTAGGGCAACATGTCGGAATTTATTGAAGTTTCACTGTTGATTTGGTCGATAAATGGTTCTTGCACCGAGAAACCCATCAAGAACCTGTTTTTCTTTGCAAAATGATCTGATTTATCATTTTGAAGTGAGATTTTCATTCCGTTTATGTGTAAACTGTGATAAGGAATTTAAGTAAAATGGGGGTTTTGATGATCCGAGTCGTGAACAATTCTCTTAACAGCGAAAGAAAAAGTTGAGAATTGGAGCAAACGGATTACCAGCCCATGCTTGCGATTATAGTAGTTTATTTACAAGACCTTAGGTTCTGGACCTCACCTTGCTCAAATGCACATTCAAGGTAATCTTTAGTTCTATGTCCAAGTTGGAAAGCCTCAAGAAAAAAATAAATATGCAATTTTGGGCCTTTAATTTAGTATTGATCCTTTCTTTTTTCAATGTGGTTATGCGTCATAAAGTTGCAATGTCAATTTTGCAGAAAAGAATAACCCCTTTTCTTTTTTTTTGATGAGTAACAGCAATATGTATTAATAACCGAAATAAGAACAGCAAGAACAGAGAAGAAGTGCCAGGGACTCAAGGTGAGAACCTCGGCAAAGACAAAAAGAGCAGAACAAACAAGATTAACCCCTTTTCTTGTGCGCCTTATCTCTATGAAAAGAGCATGCACTGCACCATTTTCAGTATTATATTTTAAATATGGATATTTTAAACCTTGTATATTTTCAGTCCTTTCATGGCTTTGATTTGCTTTTGAATGGGTTTATAATTCTCTTATGCTTTGCAAAATAGGTGAACTGGTTTTCCATTTCTTTGTGATACTTGAAAGGAGAATCTTACTTTGGATGGGTAGACTATACCTTTATATTGCATTTATGTTTGAGAAGTCAATTTTGGAGCAAATATTGATGTTCTGCTGTGATTTCCTTCTACTTTCTTGTTTTTGTTTTAAGCTTTACCCTTTGTCAACTGCTAACAATGAGTTTAATTGTAGGAGTGAATTTCACAAAGGCTAAAATCCCTGATGAAAAGAATTCACCTCTTTGCTAAATTTGATTTCGTAGCCTATGTTTTGGGTTTGTTGTGTGCACAGCCCATATTATGAAGCACAGAGCAGGCACCATCCAATTATTTGGAAACCTAAATGCATTTCGTACGCACCGAAAATCAACCTGTACAGTATCTGCTTAGGTTTCCACTCAATTGGCCCTAAAAAAGAACCCAAGAAATCTTCTGTTATCAAACAAATGCTAGACTGTATACTGCTTTCCCATTGTTGAGAAAAGATCATTGTATTTTCCCTATTTTTTCTTTTTTTCCTATTTGATTTTGGTTAAGTTACGTTTTCTGATAAACCAGGATTACAGTGTGCTTGACTATGAGGAGAAAGTGACTGATGGGTTTTATGATGTATATGGGCTCTCCACTAGTCCTGAAAGCCAAGGGAAAATGCCTTCTCTTGGAGATCTCCAAGCAAACTTTGGGGATTCTGGATTTGAAGTTGTCATAGTTAATCGAGCAATCGACAATGACTTAGTTGAGTTGGTGCAAGTTGCACAATGTATTGCATTAGAGTGCCCTCCTGCTGAGGTTGGTCTTTTGGTACAGAGGCTTGCTGATTTTGTTACGGAGCACATGGGTGGGCCTGTACGGGATGCTAATATAATGCTGGCTAGGTGGATGGAGAGAAGTACAGAGTTACGGACTTCTCATCACACATGTGTGTTGCCTATTGGATTGTTAAATATTGGTCTGTCCCGTCACCGTGCTCTGCTTTTCAAGGTGAGTTATGAGGTTATGCTACCCAGTCTTATTATTCCAGATAATAATCTATTATATTATGTGGCTAGTGGTTATGAATGCTTTATCTCTCTCCATCCATGGTGTTTGGATTATTTTGATTTGAGAGATATCCCTTTTGGTTGCATATGCTAATGGACTTAAACTTCTAAGAATTGTGGTGCCCATGATGATCTGTTGCTATCTTAATGATTATTTTATTCATTGTTATTCCTTCTAGGCTGAAGTTTCTTATTCGGCATCTTGTGTATATGTACAAGCAGGGATCTTAGATTCATTCAAAAGTGCTAGCAGCCTAGCATACAGTCAAAAATGAAATGATTGGTGGCTGAATTGCTCAAGAAAAGAACAACACAGATGTTTTTATTCAACTTATAATTTTAAGATTTTCAATTGGCCTCCTTCCAACAAATACAATATTTCTTACCAAGTCTTATTCTACTAGCTAGATCCATTGTTTAAAGCTTTGATGGGTTGAGAATGATACTGAAAGAATCTGTGTTGCCAACCCTAACTGATTGGGACATGGCATTGTAAATGGGGAATGTTTTTGCTCTTTATTGAGTGAATGATTGATCCTCTTCTTGAGCTAAATTTTTTTTCTCTTTTTTCTAAACATAATTCATCTGGACCTTGCTCATGTTTTGGTCCTTTTGAATGACCCTTCCAACATTCTGCGTATGAATTTGCTTCCACTAGAAAATGTGAGTTCTCATGATTCAAGAAAATGAAAGCTTCTAACTTTCTTTTGAATGGACTGTTTTATTTCATAAACCAATCGTCGTAGTATGATTACAGGCTAACGATTTGCCTATATGCTTTGGACATGAGAAAAATGATTTTTTTTTGTTTGAATATAAAAAAAAAGGACAAAGAATTATTGAAGCTACATTGATGGAATAAGTTGAGAAAGAGTGAGCTCTGAGCCTATCAGCATGTTCATTTAGTGATTTCATCTGATAGACATCTGTCAGATGATATTTTAAGTTAATCTGTTATGATACCATCATCTGTTTATCAAATAACATTGTGAGTCTAATACTTTTCGAGTTTTGACACAGAATATTTTAGATTTGATTTACAGTGTAGAGTTAGCTCCAATTTATCTGTATGTGGGTTCTCAATTATATTTTTTCAAATTTGTTGATGTTACATCTAAAGTTCTTGTCTTATTCGATTTGAGATACTCTCAGCTACTTACGCCTTATTCCCATGTCTTCTCTGAGGGCAGGTGCTAGCGGACAATATTGGAATACCTTGTAGGCTGGTCAAAGGAAGTCACTACACTGGAATTGATGATGATGCTGTCAACATAATAAAACTGGAGAATGATAGGTTACGATATATGGATGTTTCGGATTATTTTGTTTTTGGTCTTATTGATTTGTTTTGTATTTTTCCCACTATCAGAAGGCACCTAGCTAGAGCCATCTCATTTAAGTTCTTCTAGTTACATGTTCATCTCGATGTGCTTAGTTTTCTGAACTCTTTGCAGTCAAATTGGACTGACCATTGCCATCCAAATGACTGGTATAATTTAGTTGGAGACTTTTTCCCTACTTTTTTTTTGCCTCAATTAATAGATTTTTTTTCTGTACTTGGTGGAATATCATGATTTGATTTATCTCTTATAGTGAAAAGTAATGGGGTTTTCGTGGAGTTCTTCTTCGCATATAAACATTTTGTTTTTCTATATTTCAGAAGTATTTTTTGTTTTTTTTTCTTCCCATCACAATGATAGAAGTGAGGTTGTTATTTGAACCCGGATCGAACCTAAATCAAAACCCAAGTCCCAGTGCATCCACTAAGGGATCTTGCCATCTGAGCTGGCTAGAAAACAATAGAACTGTTTTTTCTGAAATAATTACTTGAATATATTACTTTTAATCTCATTTGGCATTTGTTAGGAGTTCTAAGTGTATCTATAACTTCTATTGCTATTTTTGTCCTTCATCCTCTATTTTCTCTGGTGAATTAAGGTTCTATGAGAATATATATATATATATATATAGTCCCGGTAAATTTCTCCTTCTTTTTTTTTCCTTTTATTCCCCTCCCCTCTCCCCTCTTCCCAGCGAATATGATGCAGTTCATGGAAACAATATTTTAGCACCTTCACATGAAGAATGTTGTTGTTGGAAATTCCCCTCTTTCCAGCAAATATTATACAGTGCATGGAAACAATATTTTAGCACCTTTACATGAAGGATTTTATCATTGCAAAGTTAATGTTGGACTTTTATCCTAAATGCAAATTATTATTCATGGGAAGTGGTTCACTTAGCTGGATTTTGTTTTTCTGTAGAAGCAACGATCCTTCTACAAGTATTGCTCTCATGCTCATTGGCATAACTTTAATTGATATTCTACTAAGTCTCTGTAAGTTAATGCTAATTCTTATTTTGTGCTCTAACATTTATTCTTCTACCTTCAGAGAGTTTTTGGTTGATCTCATGGCGGCCCCGGGGACACTTATTCCAGCCGATATTTTGAGCACCAAGGACACTTCCTTCAACTCTTATAATCAAAGATTAAGCAAGGTTCCAACGTCCAGGACAAATAATGATTCCAGAATGCATAACTCAAGACCAGAGTCATCACATGGTTCTGCAGTTGAAAATCGGACGACCGTAGGTAGAAAGGCATATTCTGGAAAGACAGACTTGTGGCCTTCTGTATCTAGTGGAAGTATTGGAGTGCTTCCGGTAAACATCAGCAACTGTTCTGCTGGAAGTTCTAAGAGTGTGATTCCTACTAATCCGTTGGATCGTCTTTCATCTTCTGCATATGCATCTTCTTCCCAGTATAATGGAAATAGTGGGGGCCACATAGGTGTTGATGGTGTGAGGGAGCATTCTAATATAACACCATATTCCCGAGACACCATGGCAGACCCAAAAAATCTTTTTGCAGATCTGAATCCATTTGGGATAATAGGATCTGGAAAGATTATACAGAATAAGCCAACAGAAAATAAATTTAATGAATCTGAAAGACGGAGAGATGACCTTGCCTTGGGTCCTGGAAGACCTCCTTTGCCCTTGATGTTTAAGAATCGTTCTGCTCGCAATGAGGTCCCCAGGAAAAAACAGTATGACTTTGTTGAGGGCTTCTTTCCAAGGAACAAAGGAGAAACTAATGACTATAATCCATCATCGTTAGCGTCCTCGAGCCATTCTACTACAGAAAGGGTTTGCACTGAAGTTCCTATGGTAAATAGTACCGAGGTCTCTGGTACCTTTTATCCTGCCAGCACCATTAACACTGTTGACGTTTCATCTCGTGGTGACAATTCGGTGTTGGCGTCAAGCACAAACCAGTATAATAGTTTGTTTTCTAATGAGAGCCACAATCAAGTAGATAGATCACTCATTTCACTTCAATCTCCAGGGAGAAATCACCAGGAAGAATATTATAGAGATGGGGAGGTTTTGCAAACTGAAATGGTAGACAAGAAACATGAACTTGGAAAGAATGTTATTAGTAAGCATGATTATAGGAAGTGTACTCATGACAGATTTATGAAGGCCAATTTGGAATTTATTAATCTGGAAAGTTCTTCCATTGATGCCAGTCCAAGTAAGCATGATCCAATGCTAGATGATGTAGCTGAGTTGGAAATCCCATGGGATGACCTTGTTCTTGGTGAGAGGATTGGACTAGGTAACACAATTCAGCTAGGCAAGGTTTAGTATTTCTTGCACAATTGCACTCATGATGTGTCTGATTTTGTTCAGTTTTGTTTGTATGTTCCTTAATCGTTTTTTGTATTTTTAAGTCTATGCAAGTGGTTTAGTTGCTTTTGATATCACTAAAATTTGGTATTACTAGACTAATTTGCTTTGTGGAGGATGGAGTATTGTTTTTGCTCTTATTCTAAATCTTGTCAGTGTGTGTGTGTGTGCGCGCGCGTGCGTTCGTTCGTTTGTTCGTTTTTACTCTTGGAAGGAAATTATGCTCCTTTTTCTGGGAATACTTCTAAAGGCCTTGTCTTTATGTATAGGTTCATATGGAGAGGTGTACCATGCTGATTGGAATGGCACGGTGAGTTAAGAAATTCCTTTTTGTCTTTCTGTATATCATGTGGAGCAACTTCCTTCTGATAAATTGGATTGACAAATGAAAGTTGGTTTCCTTTATTTTTCTTTTTTTTTTTTTATATTATTCCCCCTTTCTTTCTTTGTATATATTTTGAGAATATTCTCAATTGATCCAAATCCTTCTAAGTGTGTTTGGATGACAAATCCTTTGGACCATGACCTGATAAGAGGTTTATTCTATGATTCATTCGAAACTAATCAACCAATTAACCAATTATACTTGATTTATCAGATTTGTTTTTCCTTCATTTGATTTTAATACTCACACAGCCTTATTTCGGGCCTGTTTGGCATAGCTTCCTACAAGCTGAAGGGCTTTGGAGTGTATGACATTGTAACAAATCCTTTGGCTAAAAATTGCATTTGGTAAGAAAAATTGTATAAAAGACAAATATTCCTTTAACATACAACTAAGTACAAAAGTACCTTTTTATACAATTTGTACTTAGTTGTCCTTAGTTGCATTTGGTGATGTCCTTAGGTGTACCATAGTGTCACTAGACTCACTACATAGAGATGATGTCCTTAGTTATACCTAGTTGTTCTTAGTTGCATTTGGTGAGAAAAATAGTCATTTTTCTTTTGTACTTAGTTGTATGTTAAATGTATCAATTCCTTTGGCTAAAAATATTTGTCTCGCTGTTGTAAGACATGTCGCCTGTCCTTTCCAGGGTCATGTCGCTGACATGTCCCTGTCGCTAACATGGTGAAAGAAAAAAAATGAATAAAAAGGTGAAAATAGAGTTTTAAATTAAAACTTTCTAGGGATCTAATTTAGAACTAACTGCGTTCAAATAACCCAAAATATGACAAAAACAATTCATATATAGTCATTTATTTGGGAAGGTACGGTTGTGTAGCAGCATGAAAAAAGGGAGAAGTCATCTATAATGATAGCCCCTAAATATGATATAAATACATCTAAATACACTAAATATAATATTTAGGCTATTATTACATGGAATAGTATCATCATACTATGGATTGAGCTTAGTATTGTCCAGTGTTTTCAAAGGCGTGTGAGGCGCACGCCTCGAGGCGCGCCTCGAGGCGTGGCGTTAGCAAAACGCCTCGTGGCGCACGCAAAAAGCGTGAAACGCTTTCGAGGCGTGCGCCTCACTTGATGAGGCGTTAGTGAGGCGCACGCCTCACGCTATTTTTTGCGCCTCGAGTATGAGGCGTGCGCCTCACGTACATATAGAATAAAAAAAAAAATAAAAAAAATTTTAATTTATTAGATTCTTTTATATCTTTTATTAAAACTAAAAAAGGAAGAAAAGTTAGCTGCTGAAGACATTTGAAGAACAGAAAAAAAAAAAAACCAGAGGAGAAGAAAAGGAACAGCTTCTCTCCAACGATCGCTCGGCGTCAAGCTTACTCCGGCAGCTTCAGGTACCTCTCTCTCTCTCTCTCTCTCTCTCTCTC
>JAUPMG010284295.1:8072-18097 GCA_031762675.1 Pachysandra terminalis | reverse complement strand
CAGCGTATCGCGCGATACGCTGCTTTTTTTGGTGTTTCGTATTTTACATGCATGTATCGTGCCGACCCACTCGATACGGGCGATACGATACGATATTTTGAACCATGGTCTAAATAAGAGACAATGACATGAAAATAACGTAAAATATTACAAAATTGATGTATAATCCATAATATCGGGCGATACGATACGATATTTTGAACCATGGTCTAAATAAGAGACAATGACATGAAAATAACGTAAAATATTACAAAATTGATGTATATTCCATAATATCTAGACTAATATGGCTAAATAAAATCAACATAGAACAGAGAGATATACAATAGAAATGAAAATAAAAATCAAACAACTTCATAAACATAAAACAAGGTCCACTACAATCCAGCATTAGATCCAATCAAAGTCATCTTCGTCACCCCACCCCCAGGTCGCTGACCATAATACATAAACTCGACATAATGGCAATTCGGCTGCCAACCCATGGTATGATGATACCAGTCCGTGTACCCCCTCACATATCTCTCATACTCCTCTTGATTGATATTTACCAACACCCCCATAGGTGGATACTGAAAATAGTAGGTGATGGACATAGTCAAAGCAGACATGGGCATAGGGATATGCGCAAGGATCATATCTTGGGGGGTATAGGTTCTTTGAAAAGAACTCTTGGCCATTTCTATACCCCCTCCAACATGTGGGAACTCCTCTCCATATCCGTGGGATATAATCCCATATCCATATGACCTCGACTCCTATGAACCATAGCTCTTGGAGGTTGACTACATAGGCATGTATGGATAGTGGCCTATAGCTTCAGGATAGTGTCTACCAGCAGCTCCATGATGATGCCCTCCATATGATCTAGTATAGGACAAATCTTGTTGTTCACATCCGACATCCATGGACCCGAATCTGTGAAGTATGGATGCTTTCTCACGTGCACCCATATGCTTCTTCCCCTTTCTCTTTTGCTGGTTATGATGTTGTGAAGGCCAAAGCCTCTGTGGCTATATGTAGAAGGGGCACCATGATCCTCATCTTGGGTGGCATACTGAACCTGTGATTCCCTAGTACAACAAGTCAGACAAACTCTAAGATCCTGTAGCACTACCACCACCACCACCCCTGTCTCCCTGCACATCATCATCATCATCACCACCACCTCTAGAGGCTGTCTCATCACTCACAAATGTACTCGTTATCAATTGATCGAAATCCACATCAACTGTCGGGGTCTGTGTTTGCATCTCTCTTGCCCCCGGCATCTAGCCTCCCCCTGTGCCATGAGGTCAAGGGACAATCCTCATAGCTCTATCAAATGAATCTTTGCTCGCATAGCCCACCTCCTCCATTGTAGTGTCGATGTCAATCCCCATATCTGTGGCAGCTTTGGCAATCTTAGCATTGGGCCGGCCATCAGGCTCATCTTGCTCAGACCACTTAACCCACTCTGTAAACTGGTCATGCCCATCAACTGCATCATTGACATGACATCCAAGGGATCCTTTGACACGATGTTCTGTGTCTCAATCTTAAGCTGCTTTAGCTTCAACCTCATATTATAATGGCAGAACACGAGCTTTTGTGGCTTTTTATAGGCCAACTAGATTCTCTGCTTGGTATGGATGAGGGCGAATGTGCTCTAGTTCCTCTCACATGCTGAAGAGGATATTGTCTGCACAAGGATCCGGGCGGCTAACATCCGAAGTGTAGGGACATTAACACTATACATCATCCACAACTCGCTTGTGATTTATTTTGTTCGTGTGTTTGTATGCTAAAATACTAAAATAACTATGAGTATCATCAAAATGGGATTTGAAGTTACTCACGTGGCATCATCCTATCCCTTGACTCGATAGCCACCTACTGGCCAATCTGCTCCAATAAAGAATGCCCTCAGTGTTGCTTGTGTCCAAGGATGCTCTCCAATGCTATGTAGTTGGTAGCGATGCCTGTGGTGCCTGGTTTGACTATATCACCACTACACTACTGCTCTCATCTTTGCTAGCAAATAGGAGTAGTTGTATATGAATATAATCAATGTCCGAACATCCTCTAACACACTTAGGATCGACTATCGGCGTGCAATGGACTCCAACTCAAAGCAATGCAATGGGTATCATATGTAGTCCAGCACAAGTCAAACTCTTGCATCATCTGACCTGCCTTTACATGGGCACTCCCATTATCTGTACGACATTCCTGTGGCCCACCTCTTTAATAACAGACCTCAGTAGAGTAGTAATATAGTTCGCATCCTTAATCTTGTCAGATGCATCTACTGATCTCATAAACATGGCTTGTCCCTTGTAGTAGAACTTTAAGTTAATGATGAAAAGTCTAGTGGGTCCCGTCCAGCCATTATACGTTATGGTCACTCAAACTCCTCCCAGTGCGGCCTTAGGCTATCGATGTCTCTCTGATCTCTTTTTCCTCCTAATCTAAACTTTTCCCCATAATCTCATGGAAACAACCTCCTTTCCTGCCCTCCTTTACAACATCTATCATATTGTTGAAGTGGGGAGAGGACGTTGCATTAGCCATAATGCGGCTAAAAATGAATAAACTTCCCCATCTTCTCCTTCACATTCCCTCAACTCCATGCATATTTTAGTCTCTTCTACTCAGCATCTTTAGATCTGAAAAATGAAGGCTCTATGGGTGGATTTGGCATCCTCACTATGGTCTCATCTTAATAGCCCCTGTATCTGTCCAGCACCAAATGTTCCATTCCTAATGGGCCAGCTTGTGAAGAGCCTCGCTTAGAGAATCCATATATGTTAGCCTCTCTCCTCTCAAACTCATCTTGCATAGAAGCACGCAATCTAGCTTGATAATTGGCTTGATCTGTATTTGTGATACAATTGGGAGGGTAAACGATGTCATCATCGAATTATTTGCAGTGGTAGGCGCATACACGTGCCATGCTAATCTCCTCCTCACCACCTCTTACCTATCCCTCCTCTATTGCTAGTTGAGGACTCCAAATGATTTTTCATTATCTTCTCAGGGGACACCTTAAAACAATCATTTACATTCTTGTACTCATGTGGCAATTGTTGCTTCAATATGGATACTCCACTCTTGATTAATGGTGATAATAGTTGTATATTGATTTATTTTTATCACCCTTGTAGGGCGTGCCATGACTCCAACTAATATATACCTTCTTGCCCGACATATCACTCCCTAAATAGGATAGAAGCCTGTAACAAGTACAAGAACAAGCAAAGGAAAAGTATGAGAACATAATTTAACATCTTCTAACAATTTTCTATTTTTTATAAAATTTTACCAATTTTTAAGTAATTTTTTACTTTTTTTTACATATTTTTATGCTTAGAAATAATTATATAGTTAATTAATGGCCAATTACTTATATGAGTAATGGGCCATTAACCTTTTCTAACATTTCTCTATTTTAAAATTATTTTCAAGAAAACTAATAAGTTTTAATATTTTTAGTACTTTTTTTTATTATGATTTAAATTAAAACTAATTATATAGTTAATGAATGGCCAATTGATTGGATGAATAACTGACCATTTAACTTTTCATCTTATTTCTCTTTCTTTATAAGCTTTTAAAGAATTTTTTATATTTTAAGCCAATTGCTTGTTAGAAAAAATGGCCGAATTAACTAACTTTTCATTACTAATTTTTCTAAGTTGGTTCACATTATTTACTAATAGCATATTAATTTTTTATAGATATATTACTTGAAGTAATTTTTCAAATTAAAAAATTAAGTAAAATTTAATTTTCTTTGAAAAATCGAAGGAATGGCACCCATTGATAGATCGGATGTCATTACACAACATATATAAATTTGACAAGACTTGGTTATTTGTTTATTTTTTTAATCGGTAAAATATTTCTTGTATTATATAGTAAAGAATACAATCATTACACAGGCTATACTCTTTATCTATACAGAACAGCCCCACTTGCATATAAACCAAAGGAAACCCAATGGTAATGATTTAATCCTAGAACAAACCCCAATTACAGTCGAAATCAACAAACTTGATGCCTCTGCATTCTGGCAAAATAGAGACCCAAAAAAATAATAATGCCAAAATTTTATCAATCAACTTTTGAAAAGATAATTCCTTTCCTTCAAAGGTTCTGCTGTTCCTCACACCAAATCAACCACAAAATTGCCACCGGACAAAAATTCCGTACGATTGCACTTCTCCTCCTTCCATTTTTTTTCTTTCTCCAGCCCCAAGAAACTAACTCATCTTTGAGTCTGCATTGCGAAACCCACTGCATTCCGAATCTGTTGACGAAGTAACACCAAATTCTCCAAGAGAACTCACATTGAAGGAACAGGTGTGCTCCTGTTTCCTCGTCCTTCATATAGAAACAGCATCTAGAAACTAATTGCCACCCTCTCTTTTTCAGATTATCCAATGTGAGAACCCTATCAGCAACAGAAGTCCACAAGAAAAAAGATATTTTGGGTGGAATACCAGACCTCCAAATCAAACTCCAAGGTCCCTCCTTCCGGCTCTCCTCCGTCTTATGATGATACATTGATTTCACCAAGAAAACCCATCCCCTTCCCATTTCCAAACCCTTATATCACACCCCTCCCTAAATTTGGTCTCGTATATCACCTCCAGCAGATTTGCAACACCCTCGACTTCCCAATCAAACACATTTCTTCTAAGAGTCAAATCCCGACACCCCTCCCCATTCACCTTGTTCAAATACTCCTTCACCCACGCATTGATATTTGAAGCTATCGCTGCTACCTCAGTGAACCTATGTAAAAGTGAGGATTCTCCAACCCAAACATCGTTCCAAAATTTAATTATTTCCCCATTCCCCACCTTATATTGAATACCTGTAAGATAAGTCACCCGAAACTTACAAATAGTTTCCAAAAGCCTGTACCATGTGGAAATCTGCACTCCTTAGAAAACCAGCCCCCTTCCACTACACCGTATTTAGCACTAGTGACCTCCCTCCATTAACCCCCATCCACTAACCTGAACCTGCATAGCCATTTGGCTAGAAGAGCCACGTTGAATCTTGTAAGGGACCTTAATCCCAAACCCCCATTCTCCTTGTTGTGGCAAACTTGGGACCACTTAACTAAATGGAATTTGTGACTGATCTCATTGTCATTCCAAAGAAAATCCCTTTGGAGTTTCTCTAAGCATTTAGCAACTGATGTTGGGATCTTCAAGATTGACAAATAGTAAGTTGGGAAGTTGGAGAAAGCATTTTTAATTAAAGTCAATCTACTCCCCTTCGATGAATATCTTGTCTTCCAAGATGCCAGTTTCTTCTCCGAACGTTCCACCACTTTATTCCAAACACTTTACTCTTATATGCTGCCCCTAAAGGTAAACCCAAATAGGAAGATGGTAAAGCCCCTATCTTGCACCCCAACCACTTGGTCAACGGAATTAGATTATCAACCACCCCTACACCGATTGATTCCATTTTATTCAGATTAATATGAAGACCCGAAACCGCTTCAAAGCATAATAACACATCTTAAAGCCTTCAAATCAGTTTGACTAGTCCTGCAAAATCAAAGTATCATCGGCAAATTGAAGATGAGATATACTAGGAGCCAAGTGTTTAACTTTCACACCATGAATCAGCCCTAATACCTCCAAACGACATATCATCCTCCCAAGACTTTTCACTACCATAATAAATAAAAAGGGGGAAAGGGGATCACCTTGCTTATGTCCCTTGGAAGACTTAAAGAAACCCACCGCCAAACTGTTCACCAAAACTGAAAAAGAAGGAGATGAAACATAAAAGCTGATCCCCTTGGTTAGGTTTTGACATGTAAAACTTAGAAAATACACATTTACCTCAAGAACGTGTGTTCGACGAATGTCCCAATGCTTCACATCCTTTACAAATGTGTCTTAAAGTGCTTTGAGAATCAAAACACTCGAGAACAATAAGAAAAATGGGGGTTTTCAGGCTCTTTCTGCAAAAGAATTGAAGAAGGGGGATGAGAGGAAGTATTGCCAAAATTTCGGAGACATGGTCAAATTTTTGTGCCGCTACCATGAAATGCCGAAATTTAAATTGCTGGAAGTATCATTTGGTAAGGTAAGAGGTGGTTTGCAGGGACAAACAGAGATGGGGTATAAATCTAGGTAACATATGTATACGTAATTTAGCTTTGCTAGGAAAATGGTTATGAACATTCAATGCAGAAAAGTGATAAAAGTGATAATCTCTGGCGCAAGGTAACTGTTCGCAATATGGCAGGCGTGTTAATGGGTGGGACATAGATACTAGTATGAGGGTCCTCTCGTACTAACCTTTGGAGAGACATTTTCTCCCTTTCTACCCTTTTCTACATGTTGGTGAGGGTCAATGTTGGCTCTGAGATGCGTATTAGATTATGGACTGGCTTGTGGTAAGGAGAGACTGCTTTGGCAGTGAGATTCCCTTGTGTTTTTCAATTTTGCATATTTAGAGGCCTTGTGGTTGCTGATGTACTGGCCTAGTCTCCAGATAGTTTGGTTTTGAACCTTCCTTAGAAGGGATCCTAGGCCAGTTGATTTGGATGAGCTTGCTTCCTTGTTTCAGTTACTTAAGGATGTCCTTATTGATCTCATCCTCCTGGATACACATATTTGGACTCGACCTGAGTGGGCTTTTCTCAACCAAGTCTTTTTTGGCATTTACCAGATATGATCGCAGCTTAGAGCCCCCTTCTTTTCACACCGCTTTATTTGACTTACCTGAGTACCACCTAAAGGTAAGGTCTTCTGTTGGACCACTCTTCTGTATAGGATCAACACCTTCGACATTCTGTAACAGAGAAGGAAGTTTCTAGCTCTATCACCCCAGGTTTGCTTCATGTGTATGCGTTATATTGAATCTATTGATCATCTTTTGTATAGTGCATCTTTGCCAGAGATGATTAGTGTTAATTTGTATGTTTGATTGAGACAGTGTGGATTACGCCCGGGGGGGAGGGGAGATCTGTCCTTTGTTTGACTAGTGGAGATTCTCAGCTTTGGGAAGGAGGGTCGTTTCATGTACAGAGTATTATTATTTGTAGTCTTGTGGTCCATATGGGATGAGAGGAACAGATGTATCTTCGAGGATAAACGGGCAGGCAACTGATCAATTACTGACTATCATGAAACCATGTATTAGTGGAGTTTAGAGATGATCAAGTGCCTTGGGCAGGTTCATCAAGCTCAATTTTGATGGGAGCTCGATGGGCAATATAGGAGGTGTGTTTAGGGATCACTCAAGAGTTTTCATACATCCTTTTTCTGGCTCGATTGCAGTTGAGGATGCAGTGAGGGCAGAACATTATGCTCTTTTGACAGGACTGGGGGAGGCAAAAGCCAAATGCTCAATACATAATGAGATGGAGGGAGACTTAGCTACGTCATATCTTGGTTTGCACGCTCACATTCATTCTCATGGAGGCTGTCTCACTTTGTTAGACTGACTTTTTCTTTGACTAAGGTATGAAAATATCATTCTCCCTTGCGCTCTGCTCAGCTAACATGGTTGCAGAATCTCTAGCGAGTGGGGAATTGGACAGGGATGCTTTATTTGTTTGAGTCCCTACTGAGGATATGGTGAAGGGGAGTAGTTGTTGCCAGAGTGCTGGAGAGACACGGGTCTCTCTTATTTCTTATTTTTTTTATTATTTTTTTCTTTGTTTTTTTAGCTTGACATCTCCTCAACATGGTGTAAGGGATCGGAAGGGGACGATCCCCGAGTTGGTTCCGATCCGAGAAAACCCTCTAAAAGGTTGGATCGTTCCGATCCCGAGTTGGATCGCCCGATCCATCACGATCCAATGTTTTTTTTTTTTTTAATTAAAAGCAGCTGGTTCGTCTCGGCCGATCCTGAGTTGAATCGGCGATCCAACTCGGGATCGGCCGAGAACGATCCCGAGCCAGTTTCCGAGTTTAAATACTATGCTCCTCAAGGTCTGTTTGTACTCTCTTTACTCTCTTGTTTCTAAATAAAATTTTTTCATTCACAGGAAAAAAAAAATAGTAACACCAACTTTGGACATCAAAGCTCTTTGTAACCCATTGTTCACCAAAAACAAATATGGTATGCCCATCCCTAAGGTTTAATCAGTCAAAAAGAAATTAATAAAAGGTGAAAACAACAAATACTGAAAATACATTATTTTCTGAAAGGACATTAGTGCTGTTGTTCTGATAGTTTTTTTCCTTCTATTTTTTCATGTTCATAAATTTTCTAGATGTATGAATTTTGTACTTCTCTTCTAATATTCTTCTAATTCATTGTTGAACAAGAAGTAATTTCCTATTGTTTCTTTTCATTTATTTGTTTCTTACAATTTCTTACTATGCTTTCATATTTTCTCCTCCTTTGACAGAAATTGCTACATAATATGGGCTCCAATCCCAAGATACATGTATACCTGGAAAACTTCCCATGTTTTAAATGGATTAATACTACACTTGAAAGGATGCTCTCAAGAGTAAGAATCATACACTTGAATGAGGTAAATTGTTGTTACTTCGTTATGCTATAACTACATGTAGGTTTAGAATGGAAGATGTCTTTGAGCAAGCCAGCAGGAATCGATCAAGGCAAGCAAAAATCAGCCCCAAAATTTTGCCACCCTTTTATATGTAAAACTTTTCTTTCTAAAATTAGTTCTGAAACAAAAACAGATCGGTCATGAAAGAAATTCTACCCAAATAGTACCAGAGTACACTATGCCAGTAGTAAATTATTGTTATCAGTGATATGAAGTCTCACTGTTGGTGCAGGAAGAACTTTACTTTGGTGGGGTCAGTGGGTTTCCACCTGTGGACTTCTACAGCACCAGGAATGAACTAGAGTCTCTCAACTCAATCCTCTCACTTGTTGATACCTCACTTGTGGATGCTCCACATAATAAATTGAAGTCTTTACAAGGTTTACTGGATGCAACTGTTGATAGGATAAAAGCCTTTGGGGACAAACATAATGAGGCAACTAGGATCGAGAGTTGTAACCGTGATGCTGAGAATCATTTATTACAGTGGGGCGAAAGCCATGGCATGAGAACAAAGTTGCAGATTGCTAGTAAGTCTTCATCTATATGTTTGTTGTTGTGACTTTTTCTCACTTATTGGATATATCTGTTCTTTTCTAAAGGCTCCCTGGTGTACTGGTCACCAATATTAATCGGCGCTCTCAATTCCTCTTTGAGTTGGGCAGCTTAGGCAAGAAAGGACACGATCATTAGGCAATGGCTATTAATCTTCTATTTTGTCTTTTCATCATTGATAATAGATGTTGAGGGAGCAGGAAGAGGAGTAGTGGCAACAGAAGATCTAAAAACTAGGGACATCGTGTTAGAAATCCCTGAGTCTATCATCATAAGCGAGCAACTTATTTCTGATTCTGACATGGTATGTTCCAACTTTCCGGCAGTTGATTTAATAATTTCAGGTGCATTTTTCATGCATAATACCTTTAGTTGATTCCTTTTAGAACCAACAATCAAATCAGACTGTAACTTGTGTAATCATCAATAAATTGAGATAATTAAAAGAATCCCCCTTTGGAGGAAGGATGCAGGCCTTGCATTTGAATGTTGTTGGAGATAATATCCGGTCATCAAATTATAACGTGATGTCTTTATAAAGCTTAAAAGGGCTTGATGTTTCTCAATCTTCCCAAAAGCTAGGAGGATGAGATTTGATGTAATCAAGTTGTCGTTTCTTAAAACAAGTAAAACCTTAGAGCTACATTGGAGCCAAAGTTACATAACTTAAACAGCAGCTACGAATAAGCTAGCAGAATAATACCTTTAGTTGAGTCCTTTTAGAATCAACAATCAAATCAGACTGTAACTTGTGTAATCACCAATAAATTGAGATAATTAAAAGAATCCCCCTTTGGAGGAAGGATGCAGGCGTTGCATTTGATTGTTGATGGACATAATATCCTGTCATAAAATTATAACGCGATGTCTTTATAAAGCTTACAAGGGCTTGATGTTTCTCAATCTTCCGAAAGCTAGGAGGATGAGA
>JAUPMG010284269.1:0-18101 GCA_031762675.1 Pachysandra terminalis | reverse complement strand
GAGGTGGTGGTGGTGGCGGTGGCGGTGGTGGGGTGGGGGGTGGCGGTGGGGTGGGGGTGGTGGTGATGGTGGTGAGGTGGTGGGGTGGTGGTGGCGGCGGCGGTGGTGGTGGAGGCGGTGGTGGCGGCGGTGGTGAAGGGGTTCTCTTAGTATTTACAAGTTTGCCATCAAAATGCAAAACTCATTCCTAAAATCTAAACACAAGTTTGGACCTGCTTTTGAAGTCATGTGTATTTTTCAAAACTCATTCCAAGGCTTGCTAAACAAACGTTCATTTTTTTTGTCAAAACTCATTTCAAGCCCTGAAATGAGTTCTGAAAATAGGAGCCAAACGACACCTAACTCTGAGATGCTGAAAGAAAAATCAAAACTGTCCAGAAGGCAACTTCTATTTAGCGCGTTAGTAATAACTCATTAAAAGTAACACAATTCAAAAGTAGTCCACTGATTTCTTTACCTGGAAAAGTTAGAATTATGGGTTTTATTAGTGGCTATGCATCTATTAAGACCATTATAATACTGTGACTATATGGAGGCCATTCAATGGGTCTGACCTACAAAGGCTAGGTCAAAACTCAACCTCACTGAATCATGGCATCTATCTGATCCAAAATTCTTTGTTTCTGGACCATCAGTTCTAACTTGTAATCTCTCTAATGTAGTGCTGGGATCATTTGGACAATTTAGACTGTCGCCTAAGATATCTCCAGGTAATACCCACTGAATGGTTGATCCTTGTACATTAAATGTAGGTACCAACCAAAAAAAAAAAAAAATACATTAAATTTAGGCCCAGTGATCTACACTTAGACTGCAGCACATTTTGGCCTTACTACAGGGACAAAGCTCATGATTTCTTTAATTGTAATTACCATGGGAGTAGAAACAAGCTATTCTTTTTCTGTTTGATTGAGGTGGCCCGGCGAAAAGATGCTTCATCTGAAACATGTGATAACAGTGTTTTACAGAGAATATTGACGTAGATAATCCATATCTTCCTTGTGCTCTGCCACTATGCACACGTGCAGCTGGCAAAATCAATATTGTGCTGGCACTCATTAGTCTTGGGTCTGGGTATTTTTCAGTTAAGGGTGGAGGCGGGAACTGCAACTCTGGGATCAAGTCTATCGATCATACAACATGCAGGTATGAGAAGCACTGATATTTCTTGCAGGTGAATCAAAATTTATTTCACTAGCTGATCGTAGGATACAGTTTCTTCTTTGTATTTGGATCATCCCAAGAGTGCAGAGGAGCTGTAAATATCCTAACCTTTTTGCTTACCGTCCTTTTAACATTTTGTACTAACAATTTACATGCAGCCATAGGTTTTCAAGTATGCAAGTGAATTGTGGTTGTGGAGGGTAATTTTTAACAGAGAGATTATACTTTCTGTTAGAGATAGTGTGGCTCATATTCACTAATCTCTAGATCCAGGGGGTGGGGACCTGAGGGTTCCTTATAGTCACTTGTAAGGTACAGGTAAAAGTATATTGAAGATTTATCTTATATATCGGATAGGAGTATAAGTTGTAACCTTGATTCGTTTTTGACATAATGGAGACTTTTTCTCTTTAGTAGACGCATAGGCTTTGCCGAATCACATATATCTGTATGTGTTGTTTTGATCTTGGTTTTATTGTTTTTATTATTATTGCTTGATTCGGATCAACACTTTCTTTTTTGTTGCTACTTGTTGATAGGCGACTACATAGCAACCAGTACAAGAGACGTAGTAGTCGTGGCTCCAAAGGAAGGACGACAAATGTTGGATATTGGTGCATCTTGGGAGCGTCCTTGATGACAGGTAAGCTCTCATGCACGGATAACACTTTATTTTCTGGTAACTAGCACAAAACATTCAATTCTTTGCGCCACTACTTTCACTTTCCTATATTTAAGGCTAATGGTGGTGTAACCTCAAACAAGGATAGAACGTCGTTGGGACCCATGCCATGCGACTTGTTAGCAAGTTTCATAAAACGCGTTCGTAATGGACAGACATAGATACATGTATGCACGTGAATAGCACGCTCTTCCTTGAGGTTTTCTACACAATGAGGTAGTTTGTAGGGACCTCAAGACTTCCCTGTAGTAGGAGGAAAAGTTGCATAATTTTCCAACGTCCACATCCCTCCTCAGGTCGGTAGGTACATTACAATACGTGCACGAGATTAAAAGATGGTGGACGACATGGGTGGATTCCACGTCCAGAAATGTCCATTTCTTGACCGGTTCATGGGTCATGGGTGGGTGGTATTGCCTTAATAATGAGGACAACGCCGGTAGTTCTCATGAATAGTACTCTCATGTCATGAAGCCGTATTTCTCACTTGTTATTGTCCCTCCAACTAAACCCATTGTTCTTTACATAAACAAGGTACTCCATCCATGGCCCAAATAATCCAACAAAATATCATCTCAAACCAATAAATTTGGCACGTGGCTTCAAAGCGCATGTCCCACTATTTAGTAGGATATTCTTACAATGATTCAACAACTTTAAACCAACTAAAGTTCATAAATTTCCACAAAATCAAATGGCTAAGATCAATTAATCAATCTGATAATTGACGCATTTGATCTCTTAAATGTAACCCACCCTCAAATTAATGGTGGGTCCTGATCACTTTTACAAGGCAGACTCTATTTCTCTTGTCAATACAAATTCTTACCCTCACGAAAAACAGACATCCACACTATGGTGCCTTGATTATGGGTAAGGCATCTTAATTAATTTGTTCAGCTTTCTTTTATATTCTTTAATGGGTCTCATTCCATTTCCATCAATGTAAAAAAAAAACTTAATTCATTTGATCTTCACTATTTCAAATTGCAGAAACAAGCCATTTCTCACCAGGCAGAAGCCTTTTGCTTTTATAAAATACCTTACTTTTTTTTTTAATATAAAACCAACATATAAAACTCTCCAACAATCAAGGCTATGGATACATTTAAAATCCATCATAACAAGTCAATCACTTATACCCTGATTTTCAATTTCAAACCTTTAATACAAACTAGAGGGTGGCTCCCATCCCTTTTTTTTTTTTTTTTTTTATTTATTTAAGAGAGCCTTAGAAGATAATGTAATTTAACCCTGACATAAATACAGACAGTAGGCCTTATCTAATGTATTATTCTATAAAGAAAAGGAATATACATAAAATAATGTTCATATAAACCATGAAAGGTTAAAATACTTTATTTGATTAAACCATAAAAAGTTAAAATACTTACTCATGGTTAAGACAGTGGGGTTAAGTTATTATATTGATGAGCTCATTTTTTGTAAATTCAAATTGGGCTAATGCATGTGCGCCGCATGGCACTGACTGAGGAGCTGTACATGCCAAGTCACTTCAAACGTACAAATCTCTTCATGAGGCCGGGCTAACCCCCGCCGGATCCCGAGGTAAGGGTAAACTCCTTACTACATATAAGGTAGACCCTTTCAAAGATCATGAGGTCGGGCTAACTCCCGCCGGATCCCGAGGTAAGGGTAAACCCCTTAGCCCGGCTGGATCCGGAGGTACGGGTAAACTCTTTATTAGATAAGGTAAATCACTTTCAAAGGTCATGAGGCCGGACTAACCCCTGCCGGATCCCGAGGTAAGGGTAAACCCCTTACTGGATACAAGGTAGACTCCTTTCGAAGGTCATGAGGTCGGGCATATCCCCACCGGATCTCGAGGTAAGGATAAACCCCTTACCAGATATAAGGTAGATCATTTTCAAAGGTCATGAGGCCGGGCTAATCCCGTCGGATCTCAAGGTAAGGGTAAACTTTTTACCAGATATAAAGTAGACCCCTTTCAAAGGTTATGAGGCCGGGCTAACCCCCGTCGAATCCCGAGAGTAAATCCCTTACCAAATATAAGGTATACCCTTTTCAAAGGTCATGAGGCCGGGCTAACTCCCGCCACATCTTGAGGTAAGGGTAAACCCCTTTCCGGATATAAGGCCCCTCTCAGGAAGGCCTGACCCTCCCCTATTAAAGCTAAACGTGTTGTTCCCCCCCGCCAAGAGGGGGGCGATTTTTTGACTGCTTGTCAAGACGAAAATGCCCAAGTATTAGAGAGATCGATGCCTCATCCCGGGGCACAAATTGAAGATTAAAACACTTTCATGTTATTCAAACTCAGGTCCTCTGCTCTACGGTTCTCAATCATTGCGCGACATTTGATCCAAGTAATCATTGCACGACCTTTGGTCCAAACAGAAAAAAGGGAGAGACGGGGAAACCAAGAAATCCCTTTTCAGGAAAAAGGGCTATCAGAGCAATCCCATTGGCCAAAGTGGACGGCAGAAGCCCATGTAGGCAGTGTATGGGATTGACTAAACTGCGGCCTGCCCATGATTCTCAATCATTACGTAGTTTTAGACCAATCAGAATGAGGGGAGGGGAGGGGGGGGGGAATCAAAATGGGGGTCAGAGAGTCCGTCCCATTGGCCCAGGTGGACGGCAGAAGTCCACGTAGGCGGCGTATGGATTTGGTTAAGCTGCAGACTGCACTGCCAGCCTATCCCGCAGTGACAGGTGTTCTTGTAACATCTGGCATGCACGACACTTGTCATTCGGTGAGAGGGCTCAACCAAGGGTAGAAGGTTATAAAAGCCTTCACTACCTAGGAGTAAGGGCAACTTTGGGAGATGAGAAAAAAGTTACAGAGGCATATGACTGAACTTTTTCTCTGAAGTAGCCATTAAAGCTCTACAACTTCTCTGACACATTCTTGAGGCTCTTCTTCTGATTCTAATCCTCACCTTTTTGTTAATACTCATCCTTTCAGGGAAACCTCACCCTTGAACGGCCACCCCGTGGTTTAGGTCATTGTGAGACAGGTAATTGGACGATTCAACCCAAAAATTAGTAAGCCTTTCATATGCTGACACATGTGCATTTTATATACGTTAAGTAAACTGGATTAAGATACGGTTTTGGTTCGGAGATCAACAATATTTGTCTTCTCTAAATAATACTGATTTGTCTTTTCTTTGCCTACCTTTTCCAGCCAAGTCTTTCGACGTCTTCTACTGTTCTACGAGCTCTTGGATGAATCCCTCGCTCTCTCGATAACTTCAGTTCTTTCACTTCCTCCCAAAACTTTATTATCTAAACTGTAAGAGGACGCTTACGTGAATTTCCGAGTTTCAACTGGACTTTAACTACCGTATTTTGGTTTGTTCGAGGATCGATCATAGGCTTTGTTTGTTCTTTGTACGAAAATAGCATGTTTAAGCTTGAGAATTGTCGTTGGAGGTTTCTTTTTCTTCCTTCTCTATCTTTGCGATTTTTGGCGATTTATTGCATTTTCGCAGGTGGGTAGGTGAGATTTCGTCAAAACAGATATGAATTTCGGAAGTTCTGTTTGACGAGGGGGGTTTTTTTTTTGGTTTTAATATAGTTCAAACGAACAACAGTGGTGGTTTTCTAGGATAATTGATTGATTTGAGGAAATCTGGACTGGATTTTTACTGGGTTTCCTTTTATAATTGTTAAAAGTGCGGGAAATAGGGGATTGTTTATATCAAGTTGCTCAAATTGGAGGTCGTTTGAGATTTTACATAGCCGTTAAATAATAGGTTTAATAAGATTTATTTCTTTTTATTGTTCTAAATTTTTACTGATTAGGATGTAAAATAAATGGTTATCTTTTATGGTGTAAATTTCACTTGCAAGATAGTTCCTTTTGTTATTATTATTTATTTAATTTCAAGTGGGTTCATCCTACAGTGCTGTTAATTTGTCTTGGCTTTTAAGGGTGATTTTTATTTTCTAGAGTTGCTTCAGAATCTTTTACTGCTTTAGTAGTTTAGAACCCAAATGCTAGAAAATAAGCTTTCATTGTTGCTACATTTTTTTTTTCTTTTTTAGATCTAATAGTGATATTAGTTTTGGGTTTCTTTGAGCTGTGAAGATGACTGCACAGTGGGGTTTTAATATTGAGAGTATGGTATGGAGAGCAACAATAATGGCTAGCTAATTGTTTAACTTTGGGGGGCCGAGTCGTCGGTTCTGATACATAATGCCTTACTCTGAACTTGATGGGATGCGAAAAGGAAAGCTTGAGTCAACCCAAACAAGGATGAATAGCTGTTCGGGGGATCTAGCTTTCATGTAAGTTCAATTCTACTGTCTTTGCAGCCTCAGCTGTTTATAATTCAAGCAGAAAAGGACACTATCTTAGTTTTTACTTCTGATTAATGTTTTGGATGCAGGCCTGATAATGAATTCATGGAGCTTGTATGGGAAAATGGTCAGATTTCGATGCAAGGTCAGTCCAGTAGATCCCGTAAGAGCCCTTCATGTACTGGTTTCTTGCCTCACACTTCCAAGGTTCAAGAGAAGGATGGAGACAGTACTGTTACTCGAAAAACTGGAAGGTTAGGGACTATGGATTCCGTATTGAGTGATTTTTCATCTTTGGCTCCCTCGGGTCGCACGGGATTGAGTCAAGATGATGACATGGTCCCCTGGTTGAATTATCCACTTGAGGATTCGCTGCAACACGCTTACTGCTCTGAGTTCTTCCGTGAATTATCTGGGGTCAATTTTAACGAGAATGATGCTGTACCAATTGGTAAGAACAGTAATTACGGTCACATAGTTAAGAATTCGTATAAGGTTTCCGTACACAGTGGTGTGAATCCTGGAGAGGGAAGTTCATCCAAGGTTGTTGGGGGAGTTCTTGAGCCTACTAGGAATGGAAATAGTCAATTATATGCATCGTCATTGCAGCAATGCCAAACTTCAGTTCCATCTATTAGATCAAGAGTTTCAGATTTCTATAGCAGCAACACCAACAATGCCCACCAAGCAGGTTGCTTGAGTTCAAGTCAGACCCTGAATTTGACCAGAGGGTCTCCTGACATAAAGATGCAGAAGCAGGACCCACTACCGAAAGGGCCATCACCACCACCTAGTAGAAGAACAGGTTTAATAAATTTCTCTCATTTTGCAAGACCGGCAGCTCTAATTAAATCTAATCTTCAGGGCATTGGCGCTGCAACAACTCCATCTTTATCAAGCATAGATAGGCTGAGAAGTGATGACAAGGTGTCCATCGCCGGTAGTAGCAACCCAGTTGAACCCACACTGATTGAATCCACTAGTAGTTCCAGAAGGGTCACAGGTTTTCAAAGCCATCGAGCTTTAGAGCCAAACATGGTGGATGTAAAATCATCAGTGGCAAAGCCCCTCTCTACTGAGCAGTCTGAAGCTATTTGTCAGGAAGATTTCTCTATGAATAACAGATTGCCAGATCAAATCCATGTTTGCTCGTCAAGTTTTGTAGCAAGTACGTCCATAGGACGGCCAGATAATGAAAAAGCTATTGAACAGGTGATTGCATCTTCTTCTGTATGCTCAGGCAACGGTACTGGGGGAGCCTCAAGCAATCCAAAACATAGATTGAAAAGGAAATATGGGGACACTGATGAATCTGAGTATCAGAGTGAGGTAAGTGAAAGTGGAAAATCCACCCCTTCTACCACTACCTTTAAATTATTTTCCTTTGATTTATTTTTTATTAGACTCCGCCAGTATTTTCTCAGCCGCCATAAAATTTTGTTAAACCCTGAACCACAGATGTTGAAACAATTTTGTTCTGTTTATTTTTATTTCCCTTTTCTTCTTCTGTTTTTCCAAAAAGTTCATTTTGTTGCAGGATGCTGAAGAAGAGTCTGTCGATGCAAGGAAGCCGGCTCCAGCTCGAGGAGGTACAGGCTCCAAGAGAAGCCGAGCAGCAGAAGTCCACAACTTATCTGAAAGGGTGAGCAAGAATTACTGAGATCTATTATGTTGCCTCTGTATTTTAATCTCTCGTGTGATACCTATTATGGACGTTTACAGAGGCGAAGGGATAGGATTAACGAGAAGATGCGGGCATTACAAGAACTCATACCCAATTGTGATAAGGTTAGAATTATTTACAATTCATGCTGCATTTTTAATGTCTGCATTATCAGATGTATGCTTTTTCGCTTTTCTTGCTATCCTGACATTTATTGTGTACCATTCTAAGGTAGATAAAGCTTCAATGCTTGATGAGGCCATTGAGTATCTGAAGAATCTTCAACTTCAAGTGCAGGTAATTTATCTTTCTTTAGTTTTAATTTTCCGGAACTTTTTAACCAATAATTTAGTGTGTATGTAATCCTTCCCATCTTCATGTAGATTATGTCAATGGCAACTGGGCTTTGCATGCCACCAATGATGTTACAAACTGGAATGCAACACATACATGCACCACATTTGAGTCATTTTTCTCCCATGGGTGTTGGAATGGGTATGGGGTTGGGTATAGGCGTCAATTTGGGGATGGGGATGTTTGACATTAGTGGTGGATCCTCTCCTTGTAATTTGGTTCGGGTACCTCCAATGCACGGAGTACAGTTCCCTAGCTCTCCTATTGCAAGACCCACTAGCTTTCCCCCGATGTTTGGGCTCCCTGGACAAGGATTTCCCACGTCAATGCCATATTCTTCCTTTTTCCCTTCACCAGGAGGGCCTTCTACAAAGCCAGTAACGGTAGCAGATATCTCTGGAGCTACCACTCCTTTGGACCATCAAGATTCAGCCTCGGTTCCCCTGTCAAGTACAAAGGATGCAACACAAACAACAATGGTGCCCAAGACAATTGCTGATTGTTTGCAGAATCTGACATCTCCTCAGGTGTGTGCACTTAATATGGACCATGCCCTTTTTCTTTTCGAGGAAAAAAAATGGCTGTGTTGCTTAACAGAATACTTACTAGTCAATCTGTCGGCAACAAAGTTGCTGCAATTGTTGTTATAGTCTGCTGTTTTGACTGTGAAATATGCTTATAAGGTTATCCGTCTAATGGCTTTGAGTGCTTAGGAAGATCATTGGGGGTTTGAAGGTGTAGGCCTTCAATTTTTTTTTACAGGAGAAAAGGGTGAGCTTGACTCCTTACCTTTGAAAAAAAAAATGAAGTGAAATAATGGGGGAGAATAGTGAACTTACAAAACTACGAACCATTTGTAACTTATATAGACTTCATTCTCTCAGACTGAAAAAACTCTCGCACTTTGATTTGTTCCCTGTCATAAGGGCGTATATCAGTATTACAGAAAATCGAACCACATCCAGACCAGCTTCCCAGTTGGAAGTTACACCAAAGGGAATGATGTTTTCTTATGTAGTTTTAAGAATATAATTGTTGCTCTTCAGGCTTTCTGACATTTACAGCAACAACAAAATGCATTGTCCCAATTAGTTGCGGTTGTCAACATAAATCCTGTTCTGCCATCCCAATCTGTCAAAGTCCTTATCTTCGTTTAGATTGTGTATTCTATTTGTTTCTGATCAACTCCATTCAAGTTCTTTTTGATCTTCCTCAACATTCACCCCTTGTACCTTCTCAGTCTCTTAAGACATGAATCCTTAAGCATTGTTGTTAAGTCTCTTACGACAAAGCTTACTGGCATTTCCTCGATAAAAGTTTTTAAAGTATTATACACCAGTTCAATTAACCCTTTTCTTACTTGTGCTGCCAGTCCCAGGCAACAAAAGAAGGTTGTAAACAGCCTGAGGACCGATCAAAGTGAAATTGGTAATGGCAAGGGTGGTGTGAACTGAACCAGCATAAATGGGAATGAATCTGTTAGAGAAACTAGTGAGTCGGTACTGTCAACTCTGTTTACTTGCTTTTTCATTGGTTTTTTAGTTCCTTAAAAAGAAAAATGAAAAAAAATTTAACACCACTTGATATATATGCAGGTCATGATTTACATAGAAGAGAAACCAGTCAGCATCCGATTGATATGGTTGCTACTGCAAATTCTATTCATTCAGTTTAAGCCTCAAGAAAATCAATTCAAACATGGAAGGGTGGTTTCTTGAAAAGACTCTTTTTAAGGCATGATGTGAAATCCTAACAAAACAACCATCTGGCAGATCATGGAAATGCCTACTACTACTTGACTGCATATATTTTTGTGACTTGGAAAGACTTGGGCTGGACTTTGTGGACCTGTGCACTTAGGGGAATGTAAAGGGGGTATCCTCTCAAAGAATGTAGTTAGAAAAATGTTCCCTACTCCTGTATAAGGAATTGTTAATTTGTTTGGAGCAATGGAAAGACATTTCTTTTCTCTTCTGTTTAGGATTGTTGCTTTTGTTCATTTTGCTTTCTGCATCTAGATTTGGATTTTTTATTTTTTCCGATTATCCTTCTTTTTTGAAATTAGGGACATAGCTCCCAAATATTGATTGACTGTATCAAACGTGGAATTCCAGAAGGTGGCATTTTCTTTCTTTGGAGATTGCACGCACCCTCTCATGTTCAGCGTGTGCAGACCATCTTTACCTCCTACCAATGTCGCAAGTTTCGATCTCTCGCCTTTTGCCATATGGCAAAATGTGGGAGTGAAATTGAGGTGGCACATAAGATATCTTCCCTCACAGAATGCCACCTAAAGCTGCAACGCGTTGTAGGCGTCCAGTAAACCTGTGTTGTACACATTTTCTACCTATTACATAATCATAATTAAAAATAAATAAAAAATGTCATCTTCTATCTTGAATATTCAATGCAAGGGAACTCAAAATGTGCTATATAAATCCATGCAAAGAAGGAAACCCACCCATCAAGAGCTGAACATCCATCTCTATCTTCTCAATCCATCCCTCAAGAACGAACCCCCAACCCAAATTCCAATTGGGAGAACCATGGGTCTGGCTGTTGTGTGGACAGCTTTGTGGGTGGTAGTTATGAGTGTGGTATGGAAGGTGCTAATGGAATTGATATGGAAGCCTTATTCTATAACCAGGCATTTCGCCCAACAAGGTGTAAGGGGACCTCCCTATCGCTTCCTCAGGGGCTCCATTGCTGAGATGTCTAAGATGGAAGGTAGTGGAGGGAGGCAGAAGCAGCCTATGGAGTCCTTGTCTCATGACATAGCTCCTACAGTGTTGCCTCACTATCATAGATGGTCTCAACAGTATGGTAAATACTTTTTCACCCTTCTTCTTCCTACACTTTTACCATATTTTCTATTCTATTCTTCACAGAGACTAGACTAGTAACTACTTAGAGACCTTTGCTCAATTGAAGTAACAATTCATTTTCTGCAGGAGAGACCTTGTTCTGGTTTGGGACTCAGCCAAGGCTATCCGTCGTGGACCCTGACATGATCAAGGAGGTATTGAGTACCAAGTTTGGGTACTACACCATGGACAAGCCCACCCCAGCAGCAATCGCACTGGTTGGAAAAGGTCTGCTCACTCACAGGATTGGATTGGGTAAAGCACAGGAGGGCTATCAACCCTGCTTTCGCCCTTCACAAGCTCAAGGTTTGTATTTCCTTCCATCCTACTGGAGTTTATTCACAACAACTCTCTCTCTCTCGCTCTCTCTCTCTCTCTCTTTTCGTGACCATTTGGCCATCCTACTGACGTTGAGTTTGTCCACGGTCTTGGCTTCTTTACAGGGAATTACAGAGAGAATGGTGGCACGTACTCTTTCAGCATTCGACAGATGGTCGACCTATCAATTGGCTCCGTTGAATGAAATTGAGATGCACGGAGAGTTCATGGAGTTAACTGCAGATATAATCGCTCACACTTCTTTCGGGACCAGCTTCGAGTAAGGAAAGGAAGTTTTTGAGATTTTGAGGGAGCTTCACCAAATGGTCAGTCTCCAAGACTAATATCTACATCCCCGGTAGCAAGTAATTACTGTACTGCATCAGATCATTTTTTTTTTCACTGCCGAAACACTGATATCAATCAAATTTAAATGAAAATCCACCATACAAGAACAAGATTGATTTAAGATATTGTTTTTGATGGAAATCCATTTTCTTTTGTGCAGATATATTCCAACAAAGTGGAACCGACGAATTTGGAGTCTTAAGAATAGATTGAGAAATAAACTGAAGTCTATAATCGAGCAAAGAATGGCTGACCATGGAGACTCTGGTTATGGGGATAATGATCTACTTGGGTTAATGATGGGAATATCTGAAGAGTACTCAAAGAAGCAAAAGAACTACAGCTTGAAGGTTAATGAGATCATAAATGAGAGCAAGGCATTTTTCTTTGCTGGGCACGAGCCCCCCTCGAATTTGCTAACCTGGGACATCGTCTTCCTAGGTAGCAACCCAGAATGGCAGAAGAAGCTCAGAGAAGAAGTTGAGACTGTGTGTGGAGAGGAAAACCCAGATGCGCATAAGGTGTCCAAGATAAAGGTGTCCAAGATAAAGTTGGTGAGAAAGCAATCACCAGAACAGGTCATTTGAATGAACTCAATGCAAGTTTCTTCTCTCATTATTTGTCTCATTATTTCACTTTTATGACATCCTTGTCTTCAGAAGAGATGGTTTTTGAGCTTGGAGATTTGCCCATGATAGCTTTCTTCACCTTCACGATGGAGTGTTTCACTTTAGATATGATGTTATTCGATTGCTTTTGAGTGGCCTTGGCTGGAATGTCTTGTTTAGATGCATCCTCCGATGTCTTTGAATCATCAATGTTCATGGAGGATTCTAAACATGGAGCATCAGATTTTGGGATCTCCTCAAGTACTTCATTTGTCTTCTCCAAGTTATCTGTATCAGCTTGTACAGTTTCATCCGCCTTCACTTCCACATTGGATTTCTTGGGCTCTCCAACAGGTTCATGAGCAATAATAGTAACGGTATTTATGTCAGGCACCTCTCCCTCTACATCTCTATCTTTCTTAGTCTCCACTGAAGCTGGTATGTCATCTTTGACATCCTCTTTCTTTTCTTCAGTGACCACTTCAACATCTTTAGAAGCCTTCTGTCCCTCACAAGATTTTTCAGTAACTTCAATGGCAGACGTGGAACCACTCACTTCCTTGGATTTGGCTGTTTCAGGTTGAGTCAACATCTCAATTTTCACATTCTCTTGTTCAACTTTCTCTTTCTCCTCTTCTTTTTCTTCTTCAACCTTTCCCATCTCTAGAGCTGCCTCTTTAGGCAACCCTTCGGACATATCAACCCCACCCTCTTCCCTCTCTTTATCCTTGATACCGACCTTTTCTACAACATCAGGAAGAGAAGAACAGACTCCATCTTCTTTCAGACTGGTTTCAACATCCTGATTTGCAGAAATAACTGTATCTGAACTTTCAGCTGCAATGAGATCCTCAACTGCACTTGTTTGAGCTTCCTTTTCACTGACCTTATCAGCCGGGATCCATTCATCCTTTGCTGTTTCATCCTCAACACGTCCCTTGGGTATTTTCTCTTCAGTTATATTCCTAACTTCTTCAACAACTTCATACTGTTCATGTGGTTTTTTGTCCACTTCTATGACTGAAGCTGGGTTTTCAGCTATTTTCGCGTCTGCTTCTGAAACTTCTTCTGGCTCTTTCATTACTTTTGTTTCTGATTCTCTGACAGGAAAGACTTCCAAGTGCTCCATTGGTTTCTCTACCGCTTCTATAGATGACTCAAGGACATCAGATTGTTGTTTTGCTTGTTCTTCAAGTACTTCAATTGCTGATTGCTCTGGTAATTGATTCCCTACAGCTTCAATTGCTGGTTGCTCCTCTGGCTGTTTTCCAACAGCTTCAACTGCTGGTTGCTTTCCTGCAGCTTCAATTGCTTGTTGCTCATCTGGTTGTTTTTCAACGACTTCAGTTGCTGTTTGCTCCTCTGTCTGCTTTCCACCAGCTTCAACTGCTGGTTGCTCCTCTGGTTGTTTCCCAAAAACTTCAGCTTCACCTGGAATATCAGGGGTATCTTTAACTTTTTCAATCTCCACGACTACAGGAGGCTCAGTCTTAATATCCTCTGTGTTTTCTTCAGATATAGATACAGAAACTACTGAGCTTGCTGCTTCCTCAGTTAGGGGCTTTTCTTCCACACCTGTTCCTCCATTTTTCTTGGAAGGAGGAACACTCTCTTCTGTCATGGTTCTTATTTCTTCGTTTATCTTCTTTTCAACTTGCTGCATAGCTCAAAATCAATCAGCAAGAAAGACATATGGATTCAAGAATACAAATTGTATTCACATGTTAGGGAAAAGGTAGATGCGAAAATAAAAGCGGTAAACAGAAAAGTATGGATAAGTGGGTTGATTTGAATTGCAGGCTATTCTATTAATTAAATGGGAAAAAAAAATAGAAAAGAAGAATTATGACAAGATTAATGGAAACTCAAAAGACGAATGAGGCAGTATTCTAAGTGTAGAAAGGATACCATATCCAACCATAACATAGCATGATAATCTGATTCAAATTCAATCCAAGTCTAGGCCATGTGGGATAGCTTGTACACAGTTTCAATCCTCTTTTCAAATGTTGTTGCAATCTATCTATGACTCCGTTGCGATTGTTGTTTTGCGATTAGAAGCATTGAATTTTCTACTGAAACTAGAATTAGATATTGCTCCTTGTAAGGAGATTAAATCACCAAATCTTTAAGTGGCTATAGAATTATGGCAGAACTTTAAATTATAATAAGATAATTTCTTTAGCAACCTTTCAATATGAAGAACATGATTTCTTCTGATGAATACTGAATTCAGATACTTTGGACAGGAACATAATAAATCCTTATATGATTCTCCAGAAAAACGGTAACCATGATAAATTGGAACATAAAACGCTCCGCAAGTTGGAAAAAACTTTGAGAAGATTAAACCCGTCTCAGTCCTATAGGATCGTTCTCTTATATGCTTCACATGAAACTAAACTTGCTCGAAATCTGTATTGCAGACTAAAGAGCTTAATAAACTACTATCAGGAAGAAAAAAAAAGAAGAAGCCATGCAATCGTCATGAAAGTAAACTAAATCTGGTCTGGGACTTGCTTAAAATCCTTATTCGTGACATTAAAACAGCAAAATTCCGAATATTTTTCACTTGTATCAACCTGAAATCCATAAAATACTTACCATACAACATGAAGAACAGAAGTTGATATGGAAAAACGAAAAAGAAAACCAGTAGCTTACCTCATCATGACTGTGATCTGATAGAACAGCCTCGCTAGTAGCCATTGGAATATAGAACAGTCCAAGTTCAGATTCAGGAAAAAAAAAAAAAAAAAATAGGGAAGCAAAGAGAAAGAAAGAAACTGAAGTGTGAAGTAAAAACCCCCAGAGAGAGTGAGCAAGAATCCCAAAAGAGTTCTAAAACAGAGACAGATAATCAGATGAGCTGGTATTAGTGGAAACCCATCAAAGGAGGGAGATATGATTATAATTGTCAGATATAAGAAGCATGTATGTAAAATTTATTCCTTTTCTGTTTGGATATAAATGGAACTTCAGTTAGGAGTCCCTTTCAGCTTTGTTTTTTTAGTCTTTGGGTGGAACTTCAAGTCCAAGGGGGACCCATATATGGCCCTTTGGTAACCTTTTTTTTCTTTTTCTTTTTGAGATGAAGTAGAAGGGATCCATACATACATAGCTATAGGAAAGAAGCCATGTTATTGTCTAACAATGTGAATCAGCACTTGTTGTACTCCATGTGCATACAGTTGTCGTCCCACTTGTTGTTGGGATCATATATAAATCATTTTGCTTTTGCATGTCCAGGGAGACTACTCACATAGATGAATTGGCTTTAAGTAAAGTTGTTGTGTCAATATTGGTGGCCAACTCATAGAGAGTTCTTGTATGGTTCCTTTTGGAAACTGATCTTCTAAGGAAAATAAGATTGAGACAATCAATTTGGGATGCAAGTAAAACATCTTACTCAATGAACATGGTAAACTGTTGACCATACAATAGATGCGACCGGTCTTCAGTCAGACATAATGGAATCGGTATCCCCCTTATCTCTGCGGAGCGGACTGTGTGTAATGTAAATTTCTAATTTTCTCTCTATAGTAGCTCCATGCTTTGGCAATTCACATTTTCAAGACAATAATATCCCTAAACATTTAAAATAAGACGGTCTTTTAAACTAGATGAAAGCAAGATTCCAAGGACTAGATCTAGGACCAACCCACTCATTAGTGGGGAAGGAAATTTCTTCTAACCAATCACCGCAAACAGCTGCCTTGCCACGAGTCTTCTATTTGACCGTAGAAACCTTGTCGAGCGCGAACAATGCTTCAAGATTGGGGGGGACGAAGAACTCCTTCGCACGCGCCGACGACGAGAACCTTGAAAAAGAAGCCGGACCTCTACGTTTTCTTGGAGCCGGAGGGCACGTCAGCACCTCTGGAATTCTGTACTCTTTCGCCGTCGGTGTTGTACAATTCTCCCAACTCATCAACTCCTGATCCTTCTCTGTTTCAGTCTCAGACACTGTTACGGTTACAATTACCTCGGGACCCCCTTCTAAACTTTTCAGAAGCTTCGAAAACGACGCCGATGACGTCGGTGGAGCCGTATCTTCTGTTCTGCCATGGCTCGCCATCTGTACTGTACTGTACTGTACTACTCCTTATACAGAGGATTAGTGTTTTGGATATCCCCTTCCTTCGTTACCGGACTGTGAAACCTACAACGTATTGTAGGGTTTTTGAGAGCAGCAAAGCAATTCAAAGCTCAATCTCTGAAAGAAACAAAATTAACCTAGATCCACGGAAGATATAAGCAAGTAGAGATCTAATTATCTATGGATGATCAAACTCTGTCGAACAGAAGGTTTTTCTAGAGTTTTTTTTTCTTCGGCTTGAAATGTGAACGATGAACCCTAAAATGAGATGGAGTTGGTGGAGAGGTTATTTCTTGGAGCGATGGTTTCGACCTTGGATTAAAAAAAAAATAGGGTTTGAATGCAGAATTGCAGTTCAAAAAGCAAGGAAGCAGTGATCTTCTACTTACAGAGCGAAAAAAAAACTGATCTCAGAAATTCCAACTAGTGATTACCGTTGTGAAGCAGAGAATGCCAATTCGAACAACGTATTGCTTTGAATATTATAGCTTCTTCGATCAAATTCCGAAACGCAAAGTAGAAGCTAGGGTTTAAGATAAGAACGATTTGAGCAACAACAGGAAGAGAGTAGTGGATACAGATGATTTTTGCTCTGATCTCTGAAACCTCAATACATATAAGTTCAACGGAAACGAACTTCCTCGAAATCGAATTGAAACTCCCCTTGAATCTTGATGAAACGGAGTATCCGCTTCGTATATAGAAGCTGAAGAAATATAAACAGAGCTGGAATATATCTTGTATTTAATCCGATGGTTTGAATTTATGGGTGGAGGGAGAAATAAGGGCTACCCGTTGGCCGTGTTAAGTGCCGGCCTGTTTTGACCGCCTGCATGTAGGGGTAGTATCCCAAAAGTTAAAGATAACGCGTCTACGCGGTTTTTTCTTTCTGTGCCCATTTGGTCGACACTATGGACGGTAGTCGACCAAGTGGGCTTACCAGCCTGATATTCTTGGATAGGATTTTAGGCCCATAGGTCTAGTTTAGACCTTCCTAGATTTTAAGGCCTACTCAAAGTTTGGACAACACAAGTCAGGCTATGCTTGGTCTAGCGGTGGCAGTGGATCAGGTGACCCGTCCAGTCCGATCAACCCAGCCTAATATTTAGACGGGCTGGGGCAAGGGTTTGTATCTCGTAGGACTGGACCGGGCCAGTCTAAAATTTATGACCTGATTTTTTTTCGGGCCGGGCTTGCATTTATGCTACATTAGCCTGGCTCAAGGATGTGAACATTGAATAATATTAATATTTCACTTTAAACTCAATAACTATTGTTGTTGTAGCTTAGTGGTGTGAGTTTAATGTTGTATATGTTGAGACCTTGGTTTGAATTTCAGCACCTACAGACTAAAGAATAGTTTTGCATCATAACTCAACTCATATCATGGGTCTAGGCTCGGGCCAACATAATTATACTTATATGTAGAATATGGTCTGCCCTAGCCTGGTCCAAGGATATATGTAGGGATGGCAACGGGGCGGATTCGGGCGAACCCAAACCCTCCCCTAAAGGACTCCCCCTAATACCAAATCGGGAAGATAGCGAGGCAGGGCGGCTTTGACCCGGTTAAAAGATTTTTTTTAAAGTAAATATTTTATTAATTTAAATTTTTTATATTTTAAATATATTTACTCATAATATATAGATTTATACATAAAATATATATTTAAAACATAAAATACATATTTAAAACATAAGTGAATGGCAACGG
>JAUPMG010284249.1:0-18102 GCA_031762675.1 Pachysandra terminalis | reverse complement strand
ATTGGGCTTAAGTTTAGGTGGGCTTTACTTAAGTCCAACTAATTAATTATTAGAGCTAGGTCCCGTTTGGTTAGTTTAGTTTAATCAATTAAACCAGTTTCTATTAAGCTAAAATGTCCTTTTTTTATTACCTAAAGTTTTAATTTATTAATTACTTTAGGTTAATGGAGTTATTTGCTTTTAAATTATGATTTAAATGTTCCTACATATATCAGTTACACATTATAACTTAAAGAGTTAGGATTGTGTGTGAAGCACTTTAGTTTCCCATTGTGCAACCCACCAATCACGAACAGTTAAAGTCAAATATGTAATGACTTACTAAAATTTTAAATTAATTACGAATTAATCCCTATAAAAGTTCAGGTTATTACACGAGCACTCCTCCACCGAAGACCAAATAAATGTACAAACCTGATTTTCAGAATTGTTTGACTTGAGTACCTGACCAATTGACTTGTGGAATGAATATGAACAATGAATAATATGAAATAATTTGTTAGTATGTGGTGCATGAGATGATTATAGTTAATTGTGCATGTATGCAATGGAAAGGAATCCCGTGATGACTTCCTAAGGATTATCTCTGTGTATGGGAACAGATAGTGTAAGGACCCGGACCCTTCTGGAAAATGAATGGATTAATCCTAATTAATCTAATAATTACACACCGGGGATTTTTGACAGATCTGAGGTAGAATTGGACTAATAAAGAATTTAGAAAAATAATTGGGCAATTATATAATTAACTAAGAATTAACAGCATTGGGTTGGACTTTCTAATTCAATTGGACTTAAACAAATAAGTAATTGAACTGGGCTCAAAACCCAATAAGAGTCCAATAGGAAATTCAAATTTGAATTATAGATAATTAAATAGATAGAGTTCAATAGGGAGTAGAACACCTAGAAGCTAAGAAGGAGGAGAGAGAACCATTCTTTCTAGTTTGTACGTCCAAAACTGAGAAAGAGAAGAGAGAGTTCTGGTTTAGGTTTTGCAGAAAAAGAGAAAGCATGAGGAGACCAAGAGGGAAGAAAGAGAAAGAAGAAAAAGTGGAAAATAAGAGAATGGTCTACTGCAAAAGGAAAATATCCAAAAAACGTAAGAAGAGAGAGGGAGAGGAAGAAGTCGGATATGATGGGCACGAGAAGAGTGAGGACGAAGAAGCTAGTGAAGGGGAAGACAAAGGAAGGAAGACACTGATTAAGCAAGCTTTGAAAAGATGGGAGAAGCTCGAGGACGACTTCTACTAGGTCGAAATAGAAACCCGGAAAAACAAAGTAGGGATTCCTTCGATCTTATGGTAGTTATGTTTATGCATCGTTTCAATGCTATAGCTATAGGCTTTGATGCATGGTCTTTTGATTGAAGTATGTTAGACAAGAAATCTAGTAGAAATAGAGTGAATAAACTCCATGATGATTTTTGGTTGATTAACATGATTAAACTATGTTTGCTGTATTTTAAGTGTTCTTATATGATTATGTGAATCATATGTGAATTCTGGAATCCATGTTATTATATTGTTTGATTTGGTAGTTTAAATCTGCTGTATAAACTAGGTTCTATATATAGGAAGTATTGATCACATGTGCTATGTATAGAGACTGAAAATTTAGGTTCAGAAGCTTAGAAATACATGTTTTGGGTTATAAGCACGAAGCCCTAGTTGAAAAACCCAGATCTGGACTGAAATTCATCTTTGGTAGGACTCTCGGTAGATGCCGAGACATCTACCAAAAATCCCAAAGAATTAACAACTTTCGGGACAATCTACCGAGCCTCGGTAGATGATTTACTGAGTTTTTCTACAGGACCCTTGGCAAGTACCGAGGATCAACCGAACGCTAAACAAGGTGAAAATTTAGGAAAAGTTCCCTAGGGAGATGTACACATGCCTATGAGGTTGGTTCGTGGGCAAAAGAAGTAGATATGGTCAAATGCTGACAATTGTAAAGGAAGGTTAAAAATTCAAGAATATAAGACTGTTCTGGATGACATATAAGGTGAAATTGACTTTAATGATTTGGATATGGATATAAGACCACAAGGTATGATTAGAATGAATAGAAATGCTTGCATAGGAATTTGATTGGTTTGAGTGCTGCTTGTAAGCATCCACTGTTTCACTTGTGTTCGATTATGATGACGACTTGTATGTTGTATGATGATACTAGGACTATCTATACTTATGAATGGTTGTTTGTAATTGAATGGTTGTATGATTTGAATTATGATATTGAATAGCTGTATTATACCATGGGTGAAAGTCCCTAAAGGGTAGGTAATGCGTGTGATTCCACAGTGGGTGAGAGTCCCTAAAGGAAAGGTCATGTACAGGTGTATTTCCACCGTGGGTGAAAGTCCCTAAAGGAAAGGTACTGGTTATAGGTGAGCTTCCACCGTGGGTGAAAGTCCCTAAAGGATTGTATGGTCTACTGGTGTATTCCACCCTGAGTGCAAGTCTCTTAAGGAATAAGAATGGTGGCATTCCGCCCTGGGTGCAAGTCCCTAAAAGAATGGGTTGATTGGTACATGTGTGTTGCCACCGTGGGTGCAAGTCCCTGAAGGAATGGTACAGGTGGCTTCCTCCGTGGGTGAAAGTCCCTAAAAGAATGGTTCGTTACTGGTGCACTCCACCAGTACAAGTCTCTTAAGGAATAGGAATTGTAGCTTCTACTGTGGTGCAAGTCCCTAAAAGGATGGGTCGTATGGTCGTGAGTTGGATTGAATATGTGATTGGGCTAGGCCTGATTACCCCCACATTGCATTGCACTTCAACCTCATCTCATCTTTTCATCATACAGTTGCAATGCATTGCACATGGTGAGTGAGTGATTGTGGTGCATTTCCATTTGTGACTTGTTTGACTTGTATGTGTTATGATTGGGTCCTATTGGTTGTAGTATGATGGGACCATGTGTCACGCCTCAAATCCAAAATATGAGATCTCGAGGATTCCAAGGAACTGACATTCGAATCCAGCATATGGATACGGATAACCACCACAATATCAACCCTTACCTGGTTGAATCAGAGTCTCAACAAGATTAAACACCAACGGAAGTCTCTCAAATTTAAAACTATTGCTCAACCAAAACTAAGTTGAGCATCAACCTACAAATAAAGTAATCAAAACTCAAATGATCTTTATAACAACTTCTGCCCTCCGTGGGGTCAAGCCAATAACATAAAAATAGAAATAAGCAAAGTAAAGTAATGTAGTCTCATAGCAAAACAAATTGAAAGCAAATGCGTCTGAAACGCCAAGTATCCTCTCCAGCCGGCCAGGATCAAACAAGTTGATGACCTATAGAGATAAGAATCAGCCGAAGCCTAGTAGAGAAATCCAACGAGACTACAATATCTATTTTTATGCATGCAAAGCAATACGATTCATTTCATGCATTTCAATTCATCATATAGTACCACAGTTATATGTATGTTAAACATAACAATATACTAAATCTCACATACTAGTATGAATAATACAATCATCATATGAAATAACTATTCACATGGAAATCATATAGTACCAAGTCATAATAAGTCAATAGTTACTAATCCCATAGTCTAACTATGTCAATGCTACCCACATGATCCCATCATGTTTAAACATATTCTACATGGTTCAAATATGTTCCAAACAAAACATTCATACATGCATACACATGGTCCTACCATGTGACACAACAACAAAGATCATAGCAATCACATAGTCTAACTATGTTCCACAACAAACACTACATGGTCCCACCATGCTACGGCCAAACCAAAACATAAACAAACACCACATGGTCCCACCAGGTTACGACCAATCAAACACATAAACAAACACTACATGGTCCCTCCATGCTACGACCAATCAAACACATAAACAAACACCACATGGTCCCCCCATGCTACGGCCAAGTAACGACAAGGTCCCACCTTGCTACGACCAGTATCCACAAAAAATACATATCACATATCATACACATAGTCTAACTATATTCACAATAATATTCACAAAACCATTCATTTAGGGACTTGCACCCACAAAGGAAGCCACCTGTACCATTCCTTTCCTTTAGGGACTTTCACCCACAGTGGAAACACACCTATAACTACATGGTCCCACCATGCTACGACCAATCAACCACAAGGTCCCACCTTGCTACGACCAATGCGACCTAATCACAATCACAATCAATTCAATTCAAGCATGTCACAATGAATATGCACCACAGTTAATTCAAGCACAAGTGTAATGTAATGCAATATATGAATCAAGCATGGAGTGAAATGAGGTGCAATGCAATTCATGGTGTAACCAAGCCTATTCATTCTAACTCACGACCATACGACCCATCCTTTTAGGGACTTGCACCCATGGTAGAAACACCATTCCTATTCCTTAAGAGACTTTCACTCACAGTCGAATACACCAGTAACACACCATACTTTTAGGGACTTTCACCCACGGAGGTAGCCACCTGTACCATTCCTTTTGGGACTTTCGCCCACGGTGGAAACACACCTTTATCAGTAACCCTTTTTTTTATGGACTTGAACCCCCAAAGAAAAGCCACCATTCCTATTCCTTAAGAGACTTGCACTCACGGTGGAATACACCAGTATACTTGTATTCCATTTAGGGACTTGCACCCACGATGGAAGCTCACCTATAACCAGACTTTCCTTTAGGGGATCTCACCAACGGTGGAATACACCCATACCTAACCTTTCCTTTAGGGAACTTCGCCCACGGTGGAATGGAAGCTCACCCATACCATGCCTTACCTTTAGGTACTTTCACCCATGGTGGAAGCTCACCCATCCAAGATCACAAATTTAAGTCATTCAAACACAAACATCATACACAGTCACTGCCAGGGGCCGGTCGATGTAATGGAGGCTTGCCCAGTGGATACCCAGGAGCAGGATTGGAGGCGGCCCTTTCTTCTGTTTTTGCGAGACGGGGTCTTGCTAGCAAATGTAGTAGAGACCCACAGGATCAGCAAGAGGACGACGCGATTCTAGGTTCAAGGGGATGACCTATTCTGGGTCAGCTTCAATGGTCGCCTTTTGAAGTGTGTTGGGCCTTGGGAAGCCGAGATTGTCCTGAGAGAGGTCCACTCGGGTTCCTATGGGGCTCACCAGGGGCAGAAGAAGCTTTTAGACCAATTGATAACCCTCGGTTACTACTGGCCGATCATGAGGAATGATGCCTTTGATATTATGAAGAAGTGCTTCCCGTGCCAAGTCCATGGTGGCATCCCCAGGCGCCCTCCCCAAGGAATGCAATCAATTTTGACGCCCTGGCCCCTTCACACTTGGGGGCTTGACTTGATTGGACCCATCAACCTGCGGAGCAGGAAGGGGCACGTGTGGATCGTGGTGAGAACCGAATATTTTACCAAGTTGGTTGAGGCTGTCGCATTGCGGAGGGCGACTAGGGAGGTAGTAGCATAGTTCATCCAGAAGTACATTATCACCAGGTCGTGGCCGCCCCAAAGGATCATCACGGATAATGATTTGTCTTTCCTTAACAGACATGTCCGTTTGCTGCTAGCCGAGTACCGAGTTACACATCTCAAGTCTACTGGATATTACCCTCAGGGGTATGGCCAAGCTGGGGCCACAAACAAAACTCTTATCAAACTGCTAAGTAAAATGACCTACGACCACCAATCCCGGTGGAGCGAGCATTTTCCCAACGGTCATTGGGCCTACCAGGTCTCGAAGCATCGACCCAGGCTACCCCCTTCTCGCTAGCATATCGGACAGATGTTGTGCTGCCTGTTGAGTTGCAAGTCACCTTAGCCCGGGTGTTGTAGGCAGCTGGGATCTATTGGGACGCTCATGAATTAGCCGCAATCTGGATGCATGAGCTGGATAGCCTTGGTGAAAGGCGTGAGAAGGCCTTTGCCCGTAATCAACAATATCACCAAGTCATGCCAAGGCCTATCAGAAGAAGGTGTCCCCCCGGAACTTCCATGTGGGTGGTTTAGTTCTCAGAACGTCATGGTTCAACACTATTAAACCTAAGTTCGCGCCCCAATGGGACGGACCCTTCCAGATTACTTCGGCTTATGCCTCCGGTTATTACAAGATTCTATCTTTTGAGAAGAACGCCCGGGAAGAGCTGGTGAACGACAAGTGGTTAAAACATTATTATTATTAAGTTTGTAAACAAAGGAGAAGAAAAGGAAAAACAAAAATGATCAGTTTTATTCATCTTCTTTCAAAATATACAACTCTCGCAGGAGCAAGCGTTTTAGTACAAAGTGGTCGTCTATTAGTGGAATAGAATTCAGCTGACGAAACGCCTCTTCTTTCCGCTCTTCCACTTGTTTCCCTTGGTTCTCTATTCCCTGAAGTTCTTCCTCCTTTTTAGCGAGTGCCAACCGCAAAGCCGCGATTTCATCTTTTTTCCTCGCCTAGGTCTGAAGCAGCAGAGACACGGTGAGTATGTCCTTGGTAATGATGCTCTTAAGTCCAAACCTCTGCATCTGCCGGGCTGTGAGTTCTTCCAGGTTGAACAGATGATTTCTCAGCCAGTCCACTTTGAAGCCCAAGTCTCCCAGCTTGGAGACGCTCGCCCTCTATGCCTCGAGCATGTCCCCCCTCAAAGACTAGAACCTGGTCTCTGAGACGGACTTCAATAGGGAACACAGCTTGACGTAGCCTCCACTGTGGACCCAAGTCAGGGGAACCTTTTCCTTGTCTGAGACGTCTCCATAGGTCTGGAAGATGACCTCCATCCAGTCCACCATCTCCTCAGGAATATAGTATCCTTGGACTTGTGAGAGAGCACGGTAACTGTCTGGGTCTGTCTTTTACTTCTTTGCTGCCCTTGGACTGGACGGCTCGGGAGGGGTGGCCGGTAGGGGGAATGGTCTGCTTGGAATGATGGCTCTCAGAGGGGTGACGAAGTCTGTTGCCTCCAACGCCGGAGAGGGGGCCGGGCCCTCTCGGGTCTCAACGATCGTCAGGACCGGGGCTTCCACCGCGGGAGAGGGGGGCCCTTTGGGGTCTCAACAATCATAAGGATCGGGGTTGGCACCCCGTCCGCTTCCTGATTTGCCTCTCGAGGGTTGTCCGGTACATCCGTGATCAGGACGGGAAGGGGGTCAATAAAGATGGCCTCTTCGAGGTCCCTCCCCTCCTGTTGATCTACAAGAGAACCCCCGGTCAGACTCACGGTGCTAGCATCCCCTGCTTGGTCCGGTACCATGGACTCAACAACGGTTCTGACCTCAGCTTCAACCTCGGCAAAAACCCGAGCAGTCTCGGTAGCCATGACACGAGCAGCAGCCGCTAGAGGATCCTCCACAGCTGTCGGGTGTGTGGGGAGCTCTATCCCCGGCTGGGAATCGGAGTCACCAGAGTCGGGGTCCCCCAAACCAACTCGTCACCCTAAGCACCCCCGACCAATGATCCATCACCCCCAGGGGGTCGGGCGATCCTCGAGTTTCATGGGAGCGGGAGCGGGTTTGACTGGGGGCTCTGCTTCCATCTCGTAGTCACCCAGCTCTCTGAGCATGGCCGAGGAAGTCATGCGGGAGGGAGGGGGAGACCTTGGACCCCAGGCCTATGCTAGGCCTGCTTGGCCAAAACCCTCCTCTCCATCGCGGGCCTGCCGGATCTCTCAAGGGCATCCTCAGCAGCTTTGAGGGCTTTATCTGGAATTTCCAGGAGCGACTGGGCCAGATCCTGCAAGAAAATAGGTCAGCAAATCTTATCAACGGAGCCGGTCCTTGGCGGTCAGCAGGCAAAATAGAAGACTTACCAGGGTCAACTGATTGCCCTTCCCTTTGATCCCCACCTCCCGCTGGAGCCTAAGTTGATTGCTAAGTGTCCGGGGAGGGTGATGGCCATCGCGCCCAGCGAGGCTGCGGGCCCTGACAGAACCAATGTTAGTAACCCTGACTATGGGTAAATGATGCATGTACACAAGTGCCAGGAATTACTTTGAGGAGGACGCTCCCCAAGAGGCACAGGAACTGAAGCCAGTGGGGCGTCGACCCCGGGTCTATCCACAGCCTGATCATCAGAAATAGTGAGTACAGACTCGGGACCACGTACTTTATAGTAAGGTTAGAAAGCTACCTTCTTGGGAGGCCTTGGGGCCTTTATCGGTCTCTTCCCGGCCTTCTTCCCCTCCTCGGGCTTCTTTGGGGAGTCGGGAAGGGCAGCGACCTCGGAAGAGGCTACCTTGGCAATAGCTGGGACGCTTTTCCCCTGGAAACAGGCAAAACAACCATGTTTAGCACAAGGCAGCTAAGCGCCACAGAAGCACAAAGTATAACTTAACTTTGCAGCAGGCTTGGAGGCCCTGGATGACCCGGCGCTACTCAGTTTCCTCCCCTGGGGAGGGGAGTCGGGTGGTGGAGGGATCGCCACTATGACAAGACCTGGGGCAGTGTTGCCCTCGTCGGGGGCCACAACCCCAGAACCCTCTGCTACAGGATGGGCCGCGGCAGGAGCGGTTGCAGGCTGGTACATCCAGAAGCGGAGCCTGAAATGGTCGACCCGAGGATTTGCCTTGGAAATTCCCTTGGACTCCCCGCCCTTTTTCAGTCTCGTATCCCGGGCGTCGATTGAGGACGCTGTTGGGGCCGGGGGAGCTCGTTGACCGTGATAGCCTCGTTGAGCAGCAACTCCCATAGCTCCAGCCATGCGCCTGTGGCCCCTCCCTTCTTTCCTATCGGGGCTGTCTCCACCGCATCCCAAGCATCTAAGGGCTTCACCCCATCCACCATGGTGAACCTCTAACCAATATCCCGGGGTTTGGGGATAGGAGAAATGTCCACCCGGAGGACCGCCTGGTCCATCCCGAATTGGCATGCCACCTCGTCCGGGTTGTAGGCCATGGGACACGGGGTCAGCACCTCGACCCCGCCGAGGACATAGCCGTGGTGTATGATCACCAGGTATGCCTGTATCTCTCGAGGGAGCTCTTACCATGCCGACACCGGGATGAGCTCTGCCCTTCGAAGTTGGCCCCCATGCCCTGTGCCAAGCCCTTGATCTGCCGGCTGTACGGGCGGAACTCAAACTCCGTCTCCTGGTCTAGGATAAAGGAGATACCCATGTCAGTCCTTGGACGCTCCCCGGACCAGAAGGCCATCCTAGGGTAGGGCCCCTGGTCCCCTTCAACATCCGAGCCCTCCTGGACTTTGGCGGGGGCGTAACTCGGGTAATGCTCCCAGAGGAACATTTGGAGGAAGCTGGCATCTAACACCGTCTCAATGACGCGCTCCCCCCTGGCCCGGGGCTGATCTGTGGCCAGCATGTCCAAGCCCTTGTACAGGCTCCCCAGGAACAGGGGAGCCAAAGGGACGGTCACGTCCTGCGCCAGCTTGATGGCTATTAGCAGCTCGACCTCGTTCCCCTTATCATCGGGGAAGCTCGGCACGACATAATGGGACAGCCACAACGTTATGAAGGCCTCTAAGGCTGCTGCGCTGTCCTTGCCCTCGCCATCCACAACATACAGGGTCTTGATTGAGCCCGCCTGAAGTAGAGGATCCACCCTTTCTTGGTCTGCCGCTTGCCAAGGGTGCCCACAGCGGTCCCCGTCTTGATAACCGGACATCTGGCTGACTCCCGAATGCCGCTCATCAACACGGCCTCAATCTCTCTCTCCTCCTCTAAGTGCCGGATGCGTGTTGGGTTCTGAGTCCCCAAAATTGGCAAGCAGGCCAGGATCTCCACATCCTCGAGGGTGGGAGCAATCTTCCCAAAGGCTGTAAGGAAAGTGTAGGTGCGCAGGATCCACCTCAGCAGCAGTTCCCTCAGGCTGTCGTTGTCCTTGGAAACATCGAATAGTGATGAGCATACCGCGTCATAGATGCCAGCCTGCTTCCGCTTCTGACTCCACTCCCAGTTAGCTAGCACCGCCCAGCACCAGCTTTCGTCGCCATTCAGGACCCCCAGATGGGATCTGAAGCCAATAAGCGAATAAGGATAGTCCTTCAGATCTGGAAGTAGGGGACGTCCTTGAACACCCTGCAGTTCTCTTCCATATCCCCAAGCTATTCTGGGTATGGATAGCAAAAAGCTTGTTCACCCTTCAGTACCAGCGGAATCCAATATTGCGCTCCCACCAAGAAATTGGAGGTTTTTCAGGGAGACTACTGAGCAACACCGCTCCGGGCAGCTTCGGCCTTCTTTTTCCCCAAGTTCTTCACGGGCACCATTTGTTCAGAGAGTATTGAAGGAAAAGGTTGCAGAAAGCTTGAGGTTGAAGAAGAGTGAATTTGGGAATAAGATGAACAGTGGGTAAACCTGGACTCTAGGCCGTTCATCCCCTTTTAAAACAAGAGAAATGATAGGAGTGCACGGGGCCGTCAAACAAAGGCTCGGGGGGTACTGAGGCAGCGGCACGATAACCCAAGCCCGGCTTGACACCTCGGCTCATATTTAATGTTGCTTCTCCAGCACGCTTGAGAAGGCTAGGCGACGGTTACCATTTCAACGGCTCCGCCGCTCGGCCAATCATGAAAAAGGTAAAAACTACAGCAGATCATTGCTCCGGGATTTGCGCTCAAAACATGTCACGTCAGCACGTTTAAGTGCAGGGGGCTAATGATGAACCCGCTTTTTGTAAATTCAAATTGGGCCAATGCATGCACGCCACATGGCACTAACTAGTGAGCGGTACAGGCCAAGTCACATTAGGTCTGCAGAGCTTTTCATGAGGTCGGATTAAACCCCTAAGGCCGGATATAAGGTAGACCCCTTTCAAAGGTCAATGAGGTAGGCTAACCAACCTACTGGATCACGAGGCTGGATTAAACCCCAAAGGCCGGATATAAGGTTGACCCCTTTCAAAGGTCAATAAGGAAGGGCTAACCCCCTACCGGATCACGAGGCCGGATTAAACCCCTAAGGCCGGATATAAAGTAAACCCCTTTCAAAGGTCAATGAGGTAGGGCTAACCCCTATCGGATCACGAGGCCGGATTATACCCCTTTGGCCGAATATAAAGTAGGACTCGGCCAAGGGAGGGGGCATCAGGATAAACCCTTCCAGGAAAGGGGGCCAAAGAAACCGTCCCGTCAGCCCTGGCGGACGGTGGAAGTCTACTTAAGCAGCTGATAAGATTGGATAAAGCTGCATGCCGCACTCGCAGCCTATCCCGTAGTGACAGGTGTCCTCGTGGCATCCGGCATGCTTGACACTTGTCACTCAATGATAGGACTCGGCCAAGGGAGGAAGGCTATAAAAGCCTTCACTCCCCTGGAGTAAAGACTAACTTTCCCAAGACGAGAAAAGTTGCCTAGGCTTAAACTCTTGAGACGGCCATTAGAGCTCTGCAACTTCTCTGACACCTTCCTGAGGTTCTTCTTCCCGACCCTGGCCCTCACCTTTTCTGTTAAAACCAACCTTTTAGGGTAACCAGACCGGTTCAACCCAGAGCTTGGTAAGCCTCCCAGGTGCTAACACCTGTACGTTTTACTTAAGCTAAGTAATCCGGCTTAGGCGTCCATTTTGGGGATCAACAGTACCTTAAGCAAAAGTTTCACATCTCCCCCTAGCGTTACATCGTGCGCAATTGCCAAAATGTGATTGATCCATACTCGTAATGCCTCGACAACCCTTTCAACAAATGCTTCAAAAACTTCCAAATCAGGAAGGGGAGGGAGAGGTCTGGGTCACAATACTAGTCATTTTTTAGTAGAAGAAAAAAAAATCTCCAATAGACTAGATATACTTCAGATTGGTTATGAATTTGTTACAATCCTAAATGTTAAGTGCTTAACCAAATGAGCTTCTATAAGTCCTGAGGCTTTTAGAACAATGGTTAAGTACATAACAATTGGTATCAGAGGTAGCACCACGTCATGGGCTCGAACAACAGAAGTAACAATCTATAGGCTGGATTAAAATGTCTTGGTATTATGTATGGGCATACGTCACGGGTTCGAACGACAGAAGTAGCAATCTATAGGCTGGATTAAAATGCCTTGGTATAATGTATGGGCATGATACTAAGTCATTGAATATTGATAGATGAGTCGAACCACTAAAAGAGAAAGGATTACCAAAAGAGAAAGCAGGGTTTTAAATACCGGAACGGGTCGCCGGACCGGTTCCGTCCGGTTCCGGTCCGAATCGCCGGTACGGACCGGTCGCCTGACTGCCGGCCGGCGGTATTAGTCGCCGGACTGGAGGGGTCTGCGGACTGGTCGCCGGACCGGCAGAACCGGTCAACAGACCACCAGTCCATAACCCGGCGATACAAAGGCTTGTATCGCGAGTTGGAAGGACCGGTCCGGACCGGTATCGGCCGATCCTTGAAACGATGAGAGAAAGTACTACCATTGGGTCAGTGTCCATAGAGTTTGCTAGAGTTTCCATAGGAGCTGCCATTGATGTCGGCTACGGAAGCGTGGTGATTGTTACAATCATAAATGTTAAGTACTTAACCAAATGAGTTTATAAGTCCTGGGGCATTTAGAACAACGGTTAAGTACATAATGGAATTCTTGTGGCAATCAAAGATTATAAGGGATGATCCTAAGTTGCAGATGGAATACCTATTGAGAATAGACGCAGACTTCGCCCAGAGGAACAAGATTACAACCAGAAGCAGTAGCACAACCGCAACGAACGATAAAAGGTTATATCCGGCAAGTTCAAAGAGAAACCACAAGGTGGTTGCAGCAACTAGCAAAAAAGCCCCGCAACTCCGTCGTTTCCACAACAGAACGTCGGCAAATGTCAAAACCAAATACCTTTCAGGATCGAAACCAGGTGAAATAAAACCAAAGAAAGCAAGGAAGGAAAAGAAATTGATTGACCTGCACCTCCGCCAAGAGCTTTATGAACGGATTTCCGACGAGGAGGAGCAGAAACCGCCGATGAGTTCTGCCCTGAAGACGATGAATGATTCAGTTATCTTCTTCCATGAGCAACTAGAGTTTTTCAGCAGGGCAATGGAATGAATAGAGAAGGAACAGAGAGAGTGGGAAACCAAAAAAGAAAAAGCTCTTCCGGGAGTTCGTATTCCCGGTGTTTAAAAGGCCGAAAGACAAGGTTTCTAATCAATCGTAATTAAACACGTTTAACTCTATTTTAATGAGATATTAAAATGAATCTGCTTCTGTACATCCCTAAAAATTAAATAAAATAATAGAAAAAAAGTACCATAGTGTTACATTTACATCACACCTAGAATGTATTGTGTAACCGAGTTTAACCTTTGAACAGTTATTTTAGGCTGTGTTTGGATCGCTGGATTTTGAGTTGGAAAAACATTTTCAACATAAATTACAACATAGTCTTTTCGTAGTGTTTAATCAACTATGCTGGAATATATGAGACCTCATCAAAAGTATGTCGAAAATTGCTAGAATTTGATTTTTTTTTTTTTTTTTTTTGTCTCATCTTATCCAAACGGATGTTATACCAAGGTTAAGTGCAAAAACCGTCCTTCAGATCATCCCTACTGCAATGCAATGTCGTAAACGAGAAGAAAGAAGATGGAATAAGACCCCAAGGGTATTGTGGGTCGCTTATGAAGGTCAGTACTTCAATGAAAGAAATTCCCTTCAATGCCTACAAAGTGCCCAAAAAACTAAATAACATAAACTTACAGGTAATGGACACCTTTTACCAAAAAATTAAAAAGGATTTAGCCATACAGCTCAACTGTGAAGCACAGTTAAAAAAAGCATCGTCGTTCCCAGGAAAAGCAAGATGCAATGATGAAGCACACCTTGAACCACAATGGCAAGCCGGCATTAGCAGAAGCTCGCTCATTTCACTTCCTGACCGTCATCTGAGTCATTGCTATTATCTGAAGAGTCTTCTTCCTTTTGTTGATCCTCCCCACCAGCATTAACTTTATTCTTCTTCTCTTGCTTTTTTTGTTTCTTCTTCTGGCGTTTCATCCGCTTTTTTGCAGTCCGTTCCTCTGCTGCTTTCATTCTTTCCTCTCTTCTTATACTAAACTCCGACAGTTCTTTCCTTCTTTGATAGTCTACATCCATCCTTGCAAGCCGGTCTTGCTCTTTCCTCCTCATTTGGCGATACTGTTGCATCCATACAACAACAAAAATTGAAACACAAATGTATCATAAATTATATAATGCATCATGAGAAGAAATGAGCCAGCATAGAATATGGTCAACTTCTATAGAGGATCTGTCTCATCCTTTCTCACTGATCTGCTGTCCAAATTGCAGATATCCTATGGATTATTTTATAGAATAATCATACTTTAATCATCTAAAGCACGACCATAGACCAACTAATTATAACAATTATCTGTCCTAATTACCCAAATAGCATGCATTTTGGGTGGCCATGTATTGCAATTTGGGGCCAGCAACATGGGCCATGTAGAATATTAAGAACAAATTTATGTGCCATGTAGAACATTAAGAACAAATTTGCATTTACAGAGAGAGAGAGCATGAAAAATGAGACAGAAATCAGGCTTTTGGCTAAAATGGTATACCATGACATAAATATAGTTCTAAAGGACCTCCCCATATTACTAAATGCTTAAGTAGTATTTCTAAAAGACCTTTAATTAGCTATTGCAATTACCCCAAATATGAGATTAATCTGTTCTAAAGTTTTTGAATGTCTTTTTTTCTTCTATCAGTAGCAAAGATACATTACAATAGATGAGTGAAATCAAGAACGTACAAGAAAAACCAAGGGTCCAAAAGAGGAGCCACAGCCAACAAGGAGAGGGACGGAGGGAGGGAGAGGGTAAAAATGAAAAGAAAATGTGCAGATCCTTCCAAGCTTTATCCCAACAATTTCAGTCAAAACTGACCATATCCTGCATGCTATAATAAGACACCCTGCTAAAATATGAAAATATATATAGACTCTTCTCCTTGGCTTTTGACCAATGCACCTCTATTCTCCAATTGAATCTTCACAAATACAAGGCCTAGAAGTACTTTCTATATCGCTAATTCAGTCATTTGAGCCGAAACTATATTGACCAAATCAATTCACATTTGTAGTGTATTTCTACGAAAATAATGGCAATTCGGTCCTCTGCCATATGGCAGAGTACAAATCAGGTTTTGTCTCCACTTTTTGCTTTTTAAAAAAAATGAAAATACCTAAACTACCCCTTAAACCTTTCCCTCCCTATTCTCTTTCTCTCTCCATACGAACCATTTCCTCTCCCTTTATACGAAGCCTCTATCTCCCTCTCTCTTTCTCTCTCCATACGAAGCCCTCTCTTCCTCCCTCTCAGCTCCGGCCCTCTTCTCCCTCTCTCTCTTTTGATTTGGATTTTCTCTTTGCAAGAGGATTTTAGGTCTTCAACTCCGGCCATCTTCTTCGCCGAATCCTTCCACTCCGGCGACATCCCCATTTCGAGTAAGACATAATCTCTCTTTCATTTTACTATTTTGTCTTGTAGTTTAGTTTTTTTTTGCAATCGTTGAAATGCATATATGATTTTATATGAAATTTTTCACTAAGTGCTGTACTTCATTTCTCATTATCAATTTGTTGAACACATAGAGAACATCTTACTTACCATTTTACAATTTGATTGATTTATTAACAACGTTTACAACCCATTTCAAATCAAACTTTCAATTCTTTTGTAAAATTACTTTGTTTCAGTTGAAATTTAGTTTCCAGAGTTCTTCTTGAACCGCCAATTAGTTTTTTTACCTTCAAAAAAAAAAAAAAACCAAACCATTTTGCTTGTTCATCTGATGTAATTGAACTGTTGTGGTTTGGCTTCTTTCAAACACTACTTGATAAGATTTTTATTTCATCACTGATCTCGCACCCGTCGAAGTTAATTCAATATGAAAAGGGGTCACACTAGGTGTGCCAAAAATTCTTTTCCTTTTGAAGTTAACTCTTGACTGATGATGAACGCGAGCGTGGCAGAGCTTATTTTCACTCAGAGTGTGAGTGGAATGTTTTACACCAGGTTCCAAAGTATAGAATCAAACAAATTAAAATAGTAGTTGGGACAGTCCAGATAGTTATTTAACATACAAATCCCATATCGGGACAGTCCAGATAGTTATTTAACATACAAATCCCATACTGGGACAGTCCAAATAATTATTTAACATTCAAATCCCATATCGGGACAGTCTAAATAGTTATTTAACATACAAATCTCATATCGGGTCAGTCTAAATAGTTATTTAACATTCAAATTGCATACCAGAACAACCTAAATAATTATTTAACATTCAAATTTCATATCGGGACAATCCATATAGTTATTTAACATTCAAATCTTATACCGGGACAGTCCAGATAGTTATTTAAAATTCAAATCTCATACCGGAACAGTCTAGATAGTTATTTAACATTCAAATCTCAACCCCGGATTGTCCAGATAATTATTTCACATACAAATCTCATACCGAGACAGTCCAGATAGTTATTTAACATACAAATCTCATACCGAGACAATCCAAATAATTATTTAACATTCAAATCTCAAACCGGACTGTCCAGATAATTATTTCACATACAAATCTCATACCAGAACAGTCCAGATAGGGAAATTTAACATACAAATCCCATACATGACAGTCCAGATAGTTATTTAACATTCAAATTTCATACCGAGACAGTTCAGATAGTTATTTAACATTCAAATCTCAACCCGGACTGTCAAGATAACTATTTCACATACAAATCCCATACCGGGACAGTCCAGATGGTTATTTAACATACAAACCCCATACCGGGACAGTCCAGATAGTTATTTGACATTCAAATCTCAAACCGAACTGTCCAGATAATTATTTCACATACAAATCTCATACCGGGACAGTCCAAATAGTTATTTAACATACAAATCCCATACCGGGACAGTCCAAATAGTTATTTAACATTCAAATCCCAAACCGGACTATCCAGATAATTATTTCACATACAAATCCCATAACGGGACAGTCCAGATAGGGAAATTATATTTTCCAATTTAAAATAGGGAAAATTGCCTATTTGTTCATAGATGTTTATGATTATTGAACAAGTAGAGACACATAGGAAATTTTTCCTATTTTTAATTGGAAAATAAAATTTCTCTATCTGGACTATCCCGGTATGGGATTTGTATGTGAAATAATTATCTAGAAAGTCTGGTTTGAGATTTGAATGTTAAATAATTATCTAGACTGTCCCGGTATGGGATTTGTATGTTAAATAACTATCTGGACTGTCTCGGTATGGGATTTGGATGTGAAATAATTATCTGAACAGTCCGGTTTGAGATTTGAATGATAAATAACTATTTGGACTAACCAAGTATGGGATTTGTATGTTAAATAACTATCTGGAATGCCCCGGTCTAAGATTTGTATGTGAAATAATTATATGGACAGTTCGGGTTGAGATTTGAATGTTAAACAACTATCTAGACTGTCCCAGTATGAGATTTGAATTTTAAATAACTATCTGGACTGTCCCGCTATGAGATTTGAATGTTAAATAACTATCAGGACTATTCCGGTATGAAATTTGAATGTTAAATAACTATCTGGACTGTCCCGGTATGAAATTTGAATGTTAAATAATTATCTGGACTGGCCCGGTATGGGATTTATATGTTAAATAACTATTTGGACTGTCCCGGTATGGGATTTGTACGTTAAATAACTATTTGGACTGTCCCAATATGAGTTTTGTATGTTAAATAACTATCTGAACTGTCCCAATTACTATTTTAATTTGTTTAATTCTATACTTTGACACCTGGTGTAAAACATTTCACTCACACTCTGAGTGAAAATAAGCTCTGCCATGCTCACGTTCATCATCAGTCAAGAGTTAACTTCAAAAGGGGAAGAATTTTTGGCACACCTAGTGTGACCCCTTTTCCTACTGAATTAACTTCGACGTGTGCGGGATCAGTGATAAAATAAAAACCTTATCAAGTAATGTTTGAAAGAAGCCAAACCACAACAGTTCAATTACATTAAATGAACAAGTATGTTTGTTTTTTTTTTTTAAGGTAAAAAAAAAAATTGGTGTTTCAGGAAGAACTCTGAACACTAAAACCCAACTGAAACAACGTAGTTTTACAAAAGAATTGAAAGTTTGATTCGAAATGGGTTGTAAACGTTTGTTAATAAATCAATCAAATTGTAAAATGG
>JAUPMG010284240.1:0-18102 GCA_031762675.1 Pachysandra terminalis | reverse complement strand
AAGCCTTCTCTTGGCTTTGCTATGGTACAACAAGGTAAGACCCCTTGGTGTTGCCAACTCATTTGTATTTCATCATTTTATCATTTGATTTAACTCACTGAGTTGCACTAATCACCGGATTAGTCAACTATTCACATCAACAATTATTATTATTTTTTTTTATACTTTATAATTCATATTCCCATTTATTGAGGCGTGTCGACCTCAATTCCAGTCATACGACCCGGTTCTGTCTAATCCGGTCTGACCTGGATCACAAAGGAAGAATTACAATTCTGCTATTTCAAAAGCACAGGGTATTACACCTAGGCCCACCAAATTGCACTTATTCATGAAATCTATGTGAAATGTGTGATGTATGTGCAAAATAAAAAGGTTAAATGATGCATAACTTTATCTATGGATGAAATCTAAATTTACATGACATGTGTCATGAAGTCATAAATTAAAGCTTATGAATGGCCTAGACCAATATCTCATCATACAGTCATTCTTCATTCTAAGATCATTTTTATGAAAGCGTTTCATTTGTTTCTCTTCCATTGAAGTTTCATTTTCCCAGCATCTATCTCGACTCCTCTGTTTGACCATTCCCATCTTGCTTTTGAGACCTCTCAAGCGTCTACCCGATAGATTGAAAGGATGAACATACCTATTTTAAGGATTTCGATCTGGAAAAAGAATTGATAGCTTGTACTAAGAATTGATAGATTGTACTTTTGTTGTATCGATTATCATTTCAACGATCAACTTCTCCCATAATGATATCTATACTACCTAGTAAAATATTGAATTTGGAACAATAAAATCCGTGTGTGAATTGAGGTCATGTCGGATTTCATGCACACATAAGGTTAAGCATCATACAACCCCGAAAATGAAGCATAATGAGTGGTATGATATGGACATATGACATATGATGTGATATGCACATACAAGTGAAAGGGTATGAAAGTATTCATACAATCATGATGCATAGAAGGAAATCAGGAATATGTTGCACCATCTTGATGGACTTGTAAAGTTGGCATGATTGAGATATGTCATGGATGATAATGATGCATGCATGTATGTGACATATATAAATGATGTATCATGTACATCCTTATTATGAACCCATAGACCTTAGAATGAACTCATTAGTTTGACTTTTGAAAGCCTCCAAGTGAAATGGGTCAGGGTCTATATATGGTCTTTGGGTGTCATATCCTTGACTTTGCCTCATTGCGGGTTGTGAGGGGGAATTCATGTCATAATTTTAAAGTCAAATTTGGGTCTTTGCATATAGAAAGATATGTATATACATGTATTGGGATGCATGCATGCTTTAATATGATTCATGTGATGATATGGACATGACACAAAGCAGATGTATCATTACAAAAATTATCATCTTTTTCGGCAGTCGATAACCGCTGCTAAAAACAAAAGAACCTTCACTATGTCCTTTCATGGTGATCAGGAGATGTGCTGACGAAGATAATGTAGCGGATTGTTTCAGTGGTAGGTATGGTGGTCATAAATACGTGTCACTATAGTTTGCATCTTTAACGGTGATATACTTGTTGAAATAAAAAAAATGAACTCGTATTTGTAGTGGCGGTCAATGTATTGTTAAGGGCGGTCATTGACCCCACTAAAAGTCACATATTCTACATAAACCAAAAACGACGGCAATACTCCGGCGTCGACCTCCAATCCACGGTAATCTTCTTCTCCAATCTTCTTCGTTTCCACTTCTTCATCTCCTCCATTTCCATTCATCTTCTTCCTCATGTCTTTTCTACCTGTAACCACCAACCACTAACCTCCTTCAACTGGACCACCAGAAACCAGCTGCTGCTGCCATTGCCGCAGCAGCGCCGCCCTTAATCCTTCTTCCACCTAATCCATATAATCCTCTATTCTCTGCCATCTCTAATCCTCTCATCCCTTTTCTGTACAGCCCCTAACAGAACACCACTCAACCCTTTTCTTCCATCACCTGCAAACCCATCTCCATTAGCACCACCAAACACCACCCATCCGTCATCTTCTCCGTTGCAACACCTTCTGTACAGCCTTATCCAATCCACATACATCCTGCATTAGCAAACCTGCAAAATCCTCTTCTCTTCATCTCATTAATCCCTACACCAAACACAACCCGAAACCTCCATTCTCCACTACAACCGAACCCTCTTCTCTCATTGTCTGCAACAACAGAGCTCCACCCGAGCCATTGAAATAACCCAACACCCTATGTTCTCTCGGTGTGCTTGTCGGTTTTCCTCGACGGTGAAGAAATCCGGCAGCTGCCGTTGTGCGACCACTCCTTCCATAAGCCTTCTATAGATATGTTGCTCTATTCTCACTCCAACTGTCCACTTTGCCGTGCTGCTGTCACTGTTCTGATCGGCATTCTCCATTAGCTTCCGCCCTTTAAGATTATAATATTAACACATGTAATGGCGGTTATTTAATAACCGCCACTAAATGTCCCACACAGACCACTTCTATAGTTTCATTATGCGGCATAAATTTCTATAGTTTCATTATGCGGCATAAATTTGAAAATTTGACCGGGAATAATCTCATTTAAGAAAAAAATTCAGTGGCGGTTCTAAAAAGACCGCCACTAAATGTAACATACCGTCACAATTTACCTAGACTGCCACTAAAGTTTCATACCGTGAGTTAAATTTGAGTGGGATGAATCCCGCGCCTTAACTCAATTAAAAACTATAGTGGCGGGAAGGGTATAACCTCCACTATAGGTTATAACTGCCGCTAATAAACCGTCGGTAATAAACTATTTTTTTTGTAGTATTTCATGTGATGAAGACCCATATCATTCTTGATAAGGCAAAATCTCCTCTAGTAAAATATATAAATATATGAAAGTTATTGAGGTTTTATCACATGACTATTTGGAGATTTTTTACAATCTTTAAATAAAGGATTCATTTGAATTCCACACAAAATATTCTTCAAGCCCCCGTTTACCTTAAGGGATCCCCTTTTGATATGTCAATCTATATTCCTTCAAAGAAAATCACAATAACTACATACATCTCATATGGTGACTAATATATTATCGAATTATCCATATAGAAACCTTAGGTTTAAGATCTTCACGAGATATGTAACTCGTTTTCATTAGGCCTGTCAATGGGTCATATTCGAACCGAATCACAACATATCCGAATTCGATCCAATAGTGAAATCTGAATATCCGATCCAAAATTTGACGGATTATAAAATAGCTAATTCGAATTTGAATTCGATTGGGGATTCAAATATCTGAATCCGATCCGATCCGATAAGTTCTAACCGAAAAAAACCCAATTTTGCCTTAGTTCATTGGAAACCTACACAGATCGAACATTTCAATAGCTCGAACAGATATCTTAGATTATAACTTAGAGGACTAAATTCTTCAAAATTCGAGAACCTAAAGTAATGCACCGTCAGACCTTGGAACGCAAGGAATTAACAGAGAAAACGGATAAGAATGCTTACCGACTTGGAAGAGGCGACCTTCCGAAGAAAATATAGTAATGTGACAATCATAACCAGCTCCAATTCCATGACTCATGGTTGAGTTCTTCGACCTCTCTCGGTAAGGTTTTCTGTTTCTCTATTAAAGATTTCGCAGAGGGTATAAGAGAGCTTCGAGCACAAGAAAGGAGAAGTATGTCTTGTCTCTGAATGGAACCTCTCCTCTCCCTGCTTTACTCACGGTCCAGGCTGCCCTTACGTCGTGGCTGTTTGGTTGGACTTCATTAGTAATCCGATTCTCATTAAATTGACAAAATATGAATATATGGATATTGGTGATCATAAGGCTTAATTAATCCCATATAACACGTAGCATTATCTTAGGATGTGTGTACGGGACTTTATGTATTACCATATATACTGAATCATTGCTAAAGTAATTACCTGTCGCTTTTTAGCTTTACGTATGGCAGCTGTCATAACGGTTGTACGCTGATTTGATATTGAAATGTGACTTTTGGAACATGTCAGAAATATCTGACCGTCCTTATCACCTGAAAAAAGGTAAAACTTCTCCAAGAAGCTGCATCTGGAAACGGTTCATTATACCAAACCACTCCACGTGTCCAAAATCTGAAAGTATTGGTTAATTTCTAAGTCAACTACATTCGAGACGAACGAAGTATTAGTGATTTGAACTTTTGACAAAAAAAAAAAATCATAACTACTTACAAAGGACATCGGTAGGAGTATACTACTCCTAATGAACCCTTCAAATATATATATATATATTGCTAAATCAAGACTCGAAGTCATACCTTATCATCCTCCAGAAAAGACTTCGAATGATATTATTACTTTATTATATACTTCGAAAGAAGTCCTTTGAAAATGAGTGTTCGAATACACACTTTCATCCTTCTAACTTATAAGTCACATTTGAATCATATCCATAGACTTCGGAAGACCATTTATTATCATTTCTCTTGTAAGAACTACGAAAGAAACATATAGGTGAATGACAATGGGATAGGTTGAACCAAACCCTAACTCAACTCACGGGTTATCAAACCATAACCATTACGGGATTACCCGTTTAACCCAACCCATTGCCAATCCTAACTATAATCCAAGTCATTGGCAGCTCAGAAGTAACCGCGTAAGATCATCAAATTCCATGAGTTGACTTTCAAAAGTCGTGTATCATATTGGACTAATTCTACTTCGTCTCTTCCACCAAGAGAGCTTGTTACAACTTATATTGGTCAACCCGTGAACGAAAAGTAGAAAGACACCACCGAAAAAGAAGCAATTATCGAAGAGGTAGGACCGTTGGTGAGTTGTTGCAGTCTTCAACAGCATTTTCCTTAAAACACCGGAAAAATAATAAATTCTTCTAGTGGAAGAGCAGTGGAAATCCAGAAATATAATACGAGTTCCGTGATTAGTTGGCTTTACACGTAGACAAGCTTGAATAATTCCGCACAGAACAAAACACTCGCAGGCTCACCGACGTGCAAAGGTTGACAAACTCGCTCATCCAAAGCTTTCACTTCTTTAATGATAAATTGAAGACTTTGTCCCCAACAGAAATTTCAAAGCGTTGAAAATTCAAATGTGCACTTGATTTGATAATTTGAAATCACATCTAATCGTGAAATTTTTTTATCCACATATCTATATATATATACCACACTCTTCTCATTACAGATCAACTCACGTACTCTTTCTTCTTTGTGTGTGTTCTAGGATATAAGAAGACTGAAGAGTTCATCAATTAGCTCTTAACGTTTCTTATTGCTATTGTTTCGGGTGCATCTTTTTTTTTCTTGATAACAAGTCATTAGTCTGGCCATGGCTAGATTGTCTTCCTCAATTCTCTCTCTGAAACTTCTTGTTATTATGATCATGATAACTATCTCATCGTATCCAGCCTCGGCACAGCTCTCAGTTTCCTTCTATGCCAATACATGTCCTTCAGTCTTCGACACCATTCGTTTGGCTACAAGGGGAGCCATTAACAGAGAAGTTCGTATGGGAGCATCACTTTTGCGTCTATTCTTTCATGACTGCTTCGTCAATGTGAGTCGAATATTATTGTTTCTTTTACTGATTACGTACACTCATCAAGATCTATTAATGTCTGTTATATATATATATATATATATATATATATAAAGTTGTTATGTTGAGTCTAATGTTGTTGATAGATGTGCTTGATTTTTTCTTCATCTTGCTCATCTTTCTTTCTTAACAAAAGTAGATATCAATCTAAATCTAATTCTAACTGGGATGGTTGGTTACAGGGTTGTGATGGAGGAGTTCTTTTGGCTGATGCTGGATCATTTGTAGGAGAGAGAACTGCGCTTGCCAACCAGAATTCCATTAGGGGTTTTGAGGTAATCGATAACATAAAAGCTCAAGTTGACAGAGCGTGCGGGCGTGTTGTGGTGTCTTGTGCTGATATCTTGGCCGTCGCAGCTCGTGATTCTGTTGTTGAGGTTCGTACAAGTATATATTCTTTTAAGTTGAGAGCATATCACGTAGAGCGAAAATATTGGAATATCAGCAGAGCATGTATGTTTTGAGGCCATGCGTACAACTATTATTACGTATTTTTCATGAAATTACTAAAAGACAAAATCAACTAGATTAAGTGACATGTACAAAGGCACGCTCCAACTGGTATTCCATCATTTTTGGTAAACTCAAGTTGAAATATACATTACATACCGTGCATGCAAAATTGCAATACATGAACTACTCTTGTGATTAAAAATAGATCTATAATGAAAGAAAAAATATATAACCTACATGAATCTTTATTTCTCTTTCCCCATCAACAGAGAAATGGAAAGTTTACTCACTGGTTTATCTGTGTAAATCATAACAGCTTGGAGGACCATCTTATTCAGTCCCACTTGGAAGGAGAGATGCTAGAACTGCCAGTAAAGATGGAGCCAACAGTGACCTTCCTTCCCCTTTCGACAACCTCGACCCACTCATCGCAAAGTTCAGTAGAAAAGGGTTTACTGCCCGGGAAATGGTCGCCCTTTCCGGCGCACACACAGTAGGTCAAGCCCGTTGTGCCACTTTCAGAGAAAGGATTTACAACGAAACCAATATCGATACCCCATTTGCGATCTCTCGGCGGGCTACTTGCCCACGCGCCACAGGACCGCCTGGCGACAACAACTTGGCTCCTCTAGACCCGCAAAGCCCAAACCGGTTCGGTAACAATTATTTCCAGGCATTGCTCAATAGAAGAGGACTTCTTCACTCTGATCAGGTATTGTTCAATGGTGGTTCTACCGACGCTATCGTGACATCATACAGCAACAATCCGACTATGTTATCGACGGATTTTGCTAATGCCATGGTTAAGATGGGGAATTTGAGTCCTCTCACTGGAACCCAAGGAGAGATCCGAACCAATTGTCAGAGGATGAACTGATTTTATCTCAAATTCCTCTATGGCAAAGGTTGCTTGGAATTTGGATATATAGGAATAGTGTAATCATGTAGTACATATTGTTGTAAACTTGGGTTGCGTTTGGTCCGGCTTGTGTTTTTGGATAATTAAGCCTTTTTGGACAAGTACTGTTGATCCTGAAATTGGCTAATAAAGGAGATTAACAAGATGGCAAGCGTCCCCTCGTGAATGGTTAACAAAGAGAAGATATCGGTTCAAAAGCCTGTCTCGTAATGGCCTAAACTTGACGGCCGTTCCAATACGAGATTTCCTTATGTTGTTAGGTCAAATCACCAAAAGACTTAAAAGGAAGGTTGAAAATTCCAAGGAATGGTTTCAGAGATGGCACAAAGGCATAAAAGTCTCTAAGTCAGAGATCTTAGATTTTTCAGTGGGTTCTCCTCTTGCACCAAGTGTCGACCCTTGTTTGAATGAAAATAAGGGCTTTTATAGCAAAAGTTCTCAAACAGGGTGTAAGTGACAAGTGTCAGTTATCGGGGACCAGACATGATAGGATGATTCCACGTGTCCCGGCCCATACCTCGACTGTCACTTGTCACTTTATACAATGGTGCAAGCAATCTCTGCTTTGTGCTCAATTCCTTGATGTGACATCGCCCATGTAGGTCTGGCTTAACTGCCAACAACCATCATGGGTCTGATAGGATGTTTCTCTGGGCCACCATTTCTTTAGGTATATCGATTCTGGGGGGGGGGGGGGGGGGGGGGGGGGGGGGGGGGGGGGGGGGGGGGGGGGGGGGCCACCATTTCTTTAGGTATATCGATTCGCCCCCCCCCCCCCCCCTCTCCCTCATTTTGTCTCAAGAGGCTCGGGATGTTGTCCTTGAGTTAGATATCCTAAGGATAATGATTTTAACTCGATTACGAGTGCAATACTTAGCAACATCGGACAAAGTCACATTTTGAATTTGTAGTACAACTCAACGTGCGATCTCGGGTGCTTTTATATTTGGCGTATGATTATCCCAAAGCAGTCCCCCTTTTAGGACTTGGGACGTAGAAAGAAGTCCATGTTGTCTTTTGAGTAAGGCAATGTCGCTTCTTGGATAACCCTTCAGTGTGTGAGGGTTTTGATGTAATCGATATGAACCTCTGTAGTTAGGTGAGGATCATAATTCCTATTTTAATTTGGAGTCTTTTATTGATCTCGAGAATGATTCATAAAGTCTATTCTCGATTTTAGGAATAAGATCAAATTGTCTCCTTAGCCTCGAGATTAGATCATAAAGTTTATTCTCGGACTTAGAATAAGATCAAATAGTCTCCTTAGTCTCGATACTATATCATAAAGTCTATTATCGGACTTAGAATAAGATCAAATTGTCTCCTTAGTCTCGAGATTAGATCATAAAGTATATTCTCGGACTTAGAATAAGATCAAATTGTCTCCTCAGTCTCGAGATTAGATCATAAAGTATGCTCTCGGATTTCATATGCTTCTTTGCATTCGGGTAAATGCCTTGAGGTGGGAAAGAATTAGACTTTGCTTGGGAGTTGCCAGATGGCCTCGTTATATTGGCCCAATTTGAATTTTCTAATTGGGGGGGATCATCAGTACTCTGCAATAATAAGTTGCTTGTTCCATAAAAATGATTTTGATAAATACGTTTGGTTAAGTGTGTTACCAAGACAAAATGATAAGAATTATTTTTAAATTTAGAAGTAAGCATGTTATTTTTGTCAAGAAAGATAAACAAGATGAAGAAATCAAGCACACGAGATACAAATTTATGTGATACGACAAATAGTGCTCAAGTCTACGATACACATCAAGTTTTACTATTCCTCAAAGATTAGAAAAAGTGACCAACGGAGGTTGGCTCGAGTGGAAGGGGCTTGGGTCACTTAAGCAAGTGGTCTCGGTATCGAGTCCTTGTGGATGCAGAAAACCTTATTGGGAGAGGTCCTCGCTTCGGCCCCCGATAGTACCTCGGAGGAATAGTCTTGGGCGAAGCCTGGGGATACCTTGGGAGACAAAAAAAAAAAAAAGAATAGAAAAGGTGTTACAAATAGCAGCTACGAAAAAGTATAATAAATATCATGTAGTTAGGACTAAACATAACAAATAATTGAAATTACTATTATACCCTTCAACTCCTAGAAAATTTGGGCCACACTGGTAGTTCAACCGACTGAGTCGATTGCTAGATCATCAGTACTTCCCGAATACCTTTGTAACATCAGTTTCCACATAACAACAAATTTTTCACAATTTATCAATTTGTTTGGCACTAAAAGTATCACTTTCGAAGTTTTACTAATATTTAGAAAACAATTTCCCACATAAGTGATAAGGGATATCTTCTTCTACTGCTACTGCTTATAAGAGTAAGAACTTACCGATTACCAAATCCACTAAGACTAAGAACTTACCGATTACCAAATCCACTAATGACTTAAAAAAAGTGCTTTTAATAAGTTAAAAACAATGCAAGGAAGCACTCATTTAAGCAGTGCCAAACATCTCAACGTCCAAGATGAGTTGTAAGTTATTTAGTCGTAATGTTAGTATGTTACTACAACAAATCAAGTCAACAACAATTAATTAGACCAATAATCCAACTACCGTTGACCATAATCAGACGGCCAAGATAGCTTGCATGCACACTATATCATTCACGAAGAAATTGAATTCCCAATTTCATGAAAAAAAAAAAACATTGACGATAATGCTTATTGTGATTGATGTTACATATAATCATATAGCAGTAGATGGACGGTGATGATACAAGCATAGTGTCATGATCACAAGCTCTTACGACAAGCCTCGTTGACTGGGACCGGTGGGTCAGACATTGAACCGTTGAGAATATGGTTGGCAATACAATGGTGGTTAGCAGCCTCAGAATAGTGTATTCCATCCCAGCACATGTGCGCTGAGGGATCATTACAAGGTTTACCGTACACCGTGCCGTTAACTATTGCCGTCTTACCACAGTGGACGGGATAACCGTAGTAACTCCCACAACAGAACTTCCGCGGATCAACAAAATCTGCAACCACACTAAAAATGATTAGACAAACAAAATCTGGTCCCGTCAGATAGATTAATCAAAAGCTTATTGGAAAAATTATACTTTGACCTCTGAAGTTTTTGACAATTATAATTAGACCTCTAAGATTTCTGAAATTACAATGATATCTTTTGTCAAAAATCTTAAGAGAATATTATTAATTGAACCATTAATTAATATATCCTTTATAAATAATTGAATGACTTTTAGATAAAGTGGATAAACCTTAGGCTTAAAATACTCATCTCAATCTTTCGACTAAAAAGTCATCATGCTGCAACGTCACACTAATCATTCATTAAAGAGGTAAAAACGAAAAACACACCAAAAAAAAATTTATAATAGATATATCAATCAGTGTCATTAGTTGACCGACCCTTTTGACATTTTCGACAAAAAGTATCATTGTAGTTTCAAAAATCCCAAGAGTCGAAGTGCAATTTCCCAAACTTATAACACCAAGAACAAAACAACGCACTACCTTGATTCTTTGCATCGCTGATTAGTGCATATTTGGCTGAATACACGTCGATGTACGTGAATGCAGCAAGGGGAAGCTGTAGCCTTAGCTGGGTCAACCTGTCCTTGAGCTGGCTGTTGAATTCCTGAACCACCTCGTTCTGAGGCTTGACGCATCCTTTCTGGTCGATATTTCCTTTCTTTGAGCGGTAATATATGGCGTTGTACGGTATGCAGCCTAAGGGGCTTGTGTTATGGACCCAGAAAGCTCTTGCTACTTCCTTGTAAACTTGCTGGAATATAAAGCAAAGTGATCAGAACTTGATTCTCTCTCTCTCTCTCTCTCTATGTATATATATACTTGCAATGCCCGGAAGAACCCGTCGAGGATATGAGGAATGGAAGCCCGAACTTGATCTTCTGAAACGTGTTGAAAACCGTAGGCAAGGTCGTTCTGTCCGATATCCGACGTGCATAGAGCCTCGGAGAAATCCTCCGGCTTGGGAAGATTATATTTCAATGTTGATGAGTGTTTTACCCTTTGAAAAATAAAAGACTTAAAATAGCCAATACAGCAAACCTTTTCAATCAAATAAAAAAAGTAAAATCAAATCAAAAAATAAATAATAATGAAGATCTTTTCTAAACCTAGGCTGTGGGAACTGACACAAGGTTGAGAATAAATATCAACCTCGTTTGACTTACAATCCAGGTTCAGAGAAGATCCACGTCCTTGGCTACATGCTTGATTTGGGAAGAAAGTAATAGTTATTTAAATAAAAAAAGATAGTTTTTTCTTTTTAACCGACGATGAATATATAGTGTCAGAAACAGCGGATGAGATTGTTACTGGCCGGAGTCCCGGCTAAACACGACCATGGATCCGATGAGTTGAGTGGTCGGAGTGGAGGCTTGCCGTAGAAGAGGACAAAGAGAAAAAATTTGTTAACTGAGATAGATCGTAGTTTTCATCGCAGTTTGTATCAAAAAAAGGAAAAATTAGGATAAATGACAGCTTTTTAAGAGTAATTACAAAAGCATTTTTTGAAAAGTTTTTATTGGACAAAAGTCTCTTTACTTGAAAATAATTGCCTCCACTTCATCAAAGGATAATAACTTTTTCATTTAAAATATTGGTATTTCTATCAAAAGGATATTTTCTTTTTCATCAAAGTTTATAACTTATTTCAAAAATGAGCAACTAACTTTTCGTGTACTAAATATTTGAAGATACTAGAATTTTTATCTCAGGATACTAGCATTTTCATTTAAAGATAATAACATATTCTTCACAAGTTATAAGAAATTTATAAACTGGTATACTAATTTTTTCATCTAAGGCTACTAGTATTTTCATCAAAAGATACTATATTTTTCATCTAAGTTTACGACTTATTTCAAAGATGAGCAACTAACTTTTCGTGTACTAAATATTTGAGAATACTAGCATTTTCATCTCAGGATATTAACATTTTCATCACAGGTTATAAGAAATTTTTTATGAAAGAGACTTTAATGAAAAAGATAGTATCCTTTGATGAAGAGGGATATTTTGGTATAAAAGCACTTTGCACTAGCAAAGGGGTCATGGCAATTATTTTTGAGTAAAGAGACTTTTACGCAATGAAGACTTTTTAAAAGATGTTTTTGTAATTATTATTAAAAAGTTACCCTTTACTCTAATTTTTCCTATCAAAAAAAGTTAAAAAGGTCAAAGATCTCATCGCATGCAAAGAGGATGCAGATTCTGTGCTGAAACCCCTGTTATGAGAGTGTGCTATGAAGTATACCTAAGCACAAAATTACAATTTTATCCTCATAAAGCAGGCAAAATTAGAATTTTATCCTTGAACATGTTTCATAGCACACACCCGTACTTATGCAAGGAATAGTTAAAAGGAAAATATAAACAAAAGACTTCATCATAATTTTCTTTTTTCCGAACAGGGATTTTTCATCTCGTGTACTCGCCGTATGCTGTAAAAATAAATTCAAAAATAAGACCCACACCTGAAAGAGTAAATACCATTTTGCCTCCCAAAATTTATCTTTACAGCGCACAGCGATCTCATGGATCTCGGTCCCTTTCTTTCCTCTACCTTTACGTCACTCTTTCTTCGGACAAATTTTTACTAGAGATAGAAAGGGTACCTATATTGACTTTTCATGCATGTCTCTATCTCTATGCACATATGGCTAAGAGAGACCTTGCTGCAACGAGGATCTCGAACCAAAAAACAAACAGGTTGAAAAGGACAGATATCATTATCTAGAAAGATTCCTAGAAAGGCTATCTATAGATTTGATAATTTATAAATCTTCTACGTCCTACAGCAAGACCTATGATTGATCAGTTTTTATTTTCAAGTTACTTTTTTTTGTTAAAGAGAAAATGATTTTTAAGACAAATGATCTCAGCTCTGTTACAAGAAATATTGCAGAAAAATGCTATAGATGAGTATGATTGGCCTCTTCTATAACAAACCTCTTCTATGACAAACTTGGAAGTAAGTCCGGAGTTCGAATCCTACTGGAGTACTCGTAGCCAGGAGTTTACTTTAGAGCTCCCGCCCTCCGTGGGTTAGTTCCACACTTAAGTGGGCGTGGCGACGCCGTGTGGTGAAAACCAATAGGAAAAAAGAAGAAGATCTGCATTCACTTCAAGAAGGTAAAAAAGAAAAGGATCTGATATTTTAAGGCTGCGTTTGCTTTGCATTTATCGGTAGGAAAAAGAAAAAGAAAATGGTGGAACCCACTATTTTTTTTTATGTTAAGTTGGTTAGGAAAATAAAAATAAATGGTGGGGCCCATCACTTTTAGGAAAGCTTTTGTCTTGCTCAGAAAAAAAAATTAAAGTCGGAAAATTTTTTTTCTTGATTCCTTTGACTTTCTAGCGAGGCAAACCAAACCCAGCCTACGGTGTAATCACAAATTTAGTTGATTTTAAACCAATTAAAATGTGACACCTAGAATAATATGTCACATCATTATTAATGATAATAATTTTTGTGCTTAAAAATTTTAAATTTATTATAATTAAAACATTTTATCGTGTCACATTTTAATTGGTTTCAAATCAATGATTATAATTAGATGAGATTGACTAACCTCGCCGCTGGTCGTAGAGTTTGACGGTGCGTAATTTGAATTGTTTGAATTGAGAGATCTGGACACGTAGATTTAAAGGGCTGCAACCTCCCGGACGGATGGACGCCCCTCCCGTCGCGAAATTCGCTCCATGTCAGAAACTCGTTCCGAACGAACCCAGGTATGGATTCAAGTACGGTAATCCCAAGGACTAAGCTGCATCGAATCATAAAAAAAAAGATAAACCACAAATCATCAAATCTAGATTAAAAGTATATGCTTTAATTAGAGGGAATCGAACGGCTGTTATTAATCACCGAGATTACTAATCATAGTTTAGAATATTGTGGTCCCTAAACTGATCTCCTCCATCCATTGGTTCAAAGAAAGAGCTGAAGATAGTAAAGCTCACCCATGAAATCGATGATGAGACGGCCATCACAGGATCTTCCAGAGACCTTGTGATAGAAGGCTTCGCCGTAATGATTGGGTAGAGGAGACGCTGCTGCAGATCTATCACCGGTAGCAGAGTTGGAATCCCCGAAGTTATAAATCGCCGGGAATGCACAGCTCGATGAAACTATCGCCGCCGTTGGCTGTCCTCCCAACACCACTATCAACCCAAATAACGAAACTGGTAGTAGACTTCTTGCTGCAGATGCCATCGTTAAGTACTGTTTGGCACAAAGCCTTACTGTCTAAAGAAACTACTACACTCCAGTAGTGAAGTCCTCCGCTTTACTATAGGAACGAAAAAGACACAAACAGGTCGGTGGATTGCTTTTTCAAACAAGTGATAAGGCTGTGGGCCCAACGTTGAAGAGTAAGTTTGGACTGATATCTGACTGTGGATTGCATAAAAGACAATTAGTTGATTTAAAAAGGTCATTGGTTCTGAAAGGCAATGGCGGAAACCGCCTCTTTCGTTACATGGGGAGTGGTTTCCCATATGTTTGTTTTTTTGGTCTTAACCACGTAGTGTCCCCACACCTATCTGGCTGTTGGTAGGCCTGTCAACGGGTCGGATTGGACCCGCTCGCAACTGATCCGAGTTTGATTCGATAGCGAAATCTAAAAATTTGAATCCGATTTAAAATCCGACGGATTATGAAATAGGTGATCCGAATTTGATCCGATAGTGAAATCGGGATATCCGAATCCGATCCGATCACTTGTAAATTATAATATATATATATATATATATATATAATCGGATCAGATCGAATTTTTATCAAATCGGATCACTAAACATCCGAGTTCGATCGGATTACTAAAATCCTCTACCGAATCTGACATTATCGGATCGGATTCGAATTGGATCCTGATCATGATCCGGTCCGTTGACAAGCCTAACTGTAGAACTAATCCACGTCCAGGATGAACGCTAGTACGGTAAAAGCCTAACCACGAATGCTTATAGTGGAATTCGAACTCTAGACTTACTTCCAGGGACGCCCACTAGAACCCAGCTTGCTACTAGCTGAGCCACACACTCAGTTTCATCAGTTTCAAGATTCTCTGTTACTTATAATAAAACCCAGAATACATTTTCAATTCTATCCTTCCTTCTAGACTATAAGCCATGATCTTTATGTGTAATATAACTATACAAGTCAATTTTAACGGATAATTAAATTCCCTACTTTTTTATTTTAGGGAATTGAATATATATGGATTTGAGTTACATTATTGATTAGTGGGGTCCCACAGGATTAGAAGACGCGTGATGATCATGTCCATGTGGGCTCCATATGCAGTAGAGGAGTCAAAAAATAAAAAAATTCTGCAGATAATAAAATATTATAGTAATTCTATATCATCTATATTGATATTCTATTTTTAATTAAAATTCAATAAATTTTTTGTACGAAATGGAATTTTTTTTAACATCTACACATTCAAGAATAAGGAATATTATTTTTTTTTTGATTGGTCTATAAACTAAAGATTAATTTATTTTATCGTCAATTTATAAATTTCGTTGATCAAATAATTGCAAAAAACTTAAAGAATCAATTGATTGTAAGTAAAAAAAAGAATATAAGATTATATATTAAAAAAAAAGAAAAAAAAATTGTAGATAACATGACTTCAATTATGATGGAATAAGTAAATCTAAAACTTACCTGAAGGAGAAATAATCAAATGCTTTAAGATAGAATTTCTCTGATAATAAACCTTTCATAAAAGTAATGGAGTTTCTTTTCAAAAAAGTGTTAATTACTGTTTACAAGAGAAATTGTGACGATGGTTCGTAGTGGACGATTATAGACAATTATTTGTTATTATTATTATTTTTTTTAGATCAAATATCTGATTTGTAGGAACTGTTTGAAACTAAAATCGTTGTGGGTAAGGCAGAATCGTAAGAGAAGAGTATCCTGAGAGAGAAGAAACAAAACTGTTGAATATTTCTTTTGAGAATTAAAAGACAAATATACCCTCAAAATTATTATTCAAATAAATTATCCGCACACTTTCAGATGATCCCTCTCCCTTAATAATATAGATTGTGGTTAGGCAAAACACACAGCTCTATTTAAACCATTGTTTTATTGAGTTGGTTGGCCTAGTTGGTCCATTCTTCCATTGATGTTTGCCAACCATAGGGCAGTTTCTAGAAAACGTATAGCTCCTGCAAGTCATTTCTTTTTTTTTTTTACTTCAAATCTGTCTCTCTTAATCCCATTATATAATGTAATCTAATACAGTTGCAAAGACCATTAACATAAATAATTAATTAATGTGTCGTATTCATCATGTCTTAGATTAGTAGTTTCTAGACGTATATATCTATCGCATGGGTCTGATTATATGTTAATTAAGAAACAATATTGTAACTAGCTAGTACAAGAAATTCCGATATGACCATCCATTATATACTCGGAAAGTAAATAGCTCAAAAAAACATCAACAAAGATAGTCATGTGCAGTAATATTGTTCGAGCATTAAAATCACGTCAAAACATGATACTTGCATGGAAAATAAAACATACCCCAATAAGGTAGAATTGAAAATCTATTTTGGGTTAATTTTATTGACAAAATTGATCCGTGCTGAAACCTGTGTGATGAGGGTGTGTGCTGTGAAACACACTCAAGAGTAAAATTATAATTTTTTTCTCGTAAAGCAAGCAAAATTATAATTTCGCCCTTAGGTGTGTTTCACAGCACACACCTTCATCACACGAGTTTCAGCATAGATGGTCTTTCTTGACCTCAAGAACAATGAGGTACGATAATAATAATAAACTTTCTGTATTTTTTACGGCACACACCTTCATCACACGGGTTTCAGCATAGAGATCCGCGTCCGAAAAAAAAAAATGGTCTTTCTTGACATCAAGGACAATGAGGTGCGACAATAATAATAAACTTCCAGTATTTTTTTTTTTGTGATTTTGACACGGGAATCTTGCAAAGTACACGTGAACTTGACTTGAAACGGATCTAACCCAGTCCGGCTCTTCACAACACTGCTTAATTTATCTTTATCTTATCAACTGAAAGAAAATGTATACATGACGATAATTAATTAGGTCAGAGCGATGTGAAAGCATCAACTTGTTAATTGTAACTTTATGTGTATATTTGTCATTCTCTAACGAAGACAAAACAAAATCCCGGTGAAGAACAAAAACCTAAGATTCATTCAAAGATGATGAGCTCAGAAGAGTCTAATACTACCTTGAGATACATTTGCACGGGTCACTCCATCTCAGCTCAATGGACCCCTTACAACTTACATACTTTTCAACTGCTCCAAATGATCCCAATCTGCATTTTCTTGGAAACTTTGTGGAGATTGAACTAATCCTTCTCTATAGATCTACTATCACTATAAGTAGCAACCACTCTCATCCAATGAAGAACACTCAAAGTTTCAGTTTTTCAGTATGTTCTTTTGACAATTAAGATTTCATTTCATTATACTTGGCTTTTAATCCAAATGGGTAGCTTTACCTACTCAAAACTTTGTCTAGGCCTTCTTATCATCCTCATGACCACCATGTCTTCTCCAGCCTCAGCACAGCTCTCAACCACCTTCTATGCCACTACATGTCCCTCCGTCTTCGACACCGTTCGGACCGCCGTCCGGGCAGCGATCAATGGAAACATTCGCAACGGGCCGACAATCTTACGTTTGTTCTTCCACGATTGCTTTGTTAATGTAAGTTAGACTATACTGCCAAAAGAACAAACTTAATTATATACTTCCAAGTTTATTGATCTCATGAGTCATGACCATATGTTTGATGGTTTTAGGGTTGTGATGGAAGCATCCTTCTTGATGACACTGGTTCATTTGTAGGGGAGAAAACTGCACCAGCCAATGCCAACTTCGGGCTTGCGTTCAATGCCATTGATGCCATAAAGACACAGGTCGATAGGGCTTGTGGCAGCCCCGTAGTGTCATGTGCAGATATTGTCGCTATTGCTACTCGCGATTCAATAGTCGAAGCAAGTTTTTTTTTTCCTCTCCATTTTCAGTTATAATTCTAACTGACAGGCTCTCCAACTCAAAAATTGTAGGTCCCAAGTTCAAGCTCTCAAGTTTACCTGATATAT
>JAUPMG010284230.1:0-18102 GCA_031762675.1 Pachysandra terminalis | reverse complement strand
TATATATATGTATAATCGTTTAGGAGACAATCAATCAAAGGTTTTATTTTTAGTAATAATATAATTTATAATCTTTTAGAATAATAATAAACATAAAAAGTTAAGGTTAAAATGGGAATACAAAGTGTAGGAACAAAACCTTTTTTAAAAAAAAAAAAATATTAATGATGTCTGTTGAAGTTGCTATGCATGCATAAGGATGTATTTGACTCGTAATGATCGGTTAATATGAAGCATTAGCTTTAATCGACAGAGGATTAAATGGTCAGACATAAAGAGAAAGGTCAAATGGTCAGACCGTAATAATATAACAGTAGAGGTTAAAAGATATATATATATATATATATATATATATATATATATATTTATAATCGTTTAGGAGACGATCAATTAGAAGTTTTATATTTTAGTAATAATATAATATATAATCTTTTAAAATAATAATAAACGTAAAAAGTTAAGGTTAAAATGGGATTCAAAGTGTAGGAACCAAGTTGTTTTCTTTTATATATATTAACTCATTAAAGCGTAGGGTACAACTCGGTATGGTTTGGTTCGAGTTAACATCAATCCAAGACCAAACCGAGATGAGAGAAAGTTAACCCAACTCTGAACCAAACTAAATTGAGAGCCGAATCTCTAAACTCTAAAATTGAAATGAAAAATCCTAAACTCAAATTATAGTATAATATATCATATATAATATATAGTATAACATGTATGGCTTATATACTATACATATAGACTAATTCAGTTTAAATCAGTTAGGTTCGGTTCAGTTTAAAACTATACACTAGAATTCAGGTTTCGGTTGGGTTTGGTTTAATCGAGGCTTCAACCCAAAATTAAACTGATCTAATTCAATTTTATAATTTCAAAACCAAAACCAAACCAAACTTTTAGAAAACCAGCACAAACCGAATCAAAGTCAATTTGAGTCAGGGTTGAACCGACCTAAGTTGTGACCCTACTAAGGAGATCAAATATATCAAGTAACATATTGATCAAATGATTTTGGCCATTCATTATGTTCATCTGAATGGTGATTAACCAATAAATTAATTGAAGCTATATATTTGTCATCAATTATATGATTGAGATTAAATTACTTGAAGCTATATATTTGTCATCAATTATATGATTGAGATTTCTTGTTTTGGTTCGTCAGTCCTAGATGATAAGATATTCTATTAGACAAGATTATTTTTTATATTTAATCAAGTGAAGGTTTTTATCAACTTTGTATCTAGGGTTTACTTAGGGTTGCAAGTTTGGCCCAGCCCACCCGTAGCCCACTCAACCCAATTCGAATAAAATCTCGAACTCATGAGTTAGGTTGGGTTTGGGTTCGACTGGGCTCATTTTTGAACCTGAAGTTGAGTTCCAGTTGGATTCGGACTAAAATTTGTACAACCCCAAAAACCTGGCCCGGACAAACACACACACACACATATATATATATATATATATATATATATATATATATATATATTACGTAATAAAAATATGAACTTCTTCTTCTATTTTCTATTTTTAACATTATTTTAGCCTTTTCAACACTCCCAGATCAATGTATAAAATAAATATAAAAAATATATAATGTTATATTATCTTTATAAAAATATATTTTTCTTATTTTTTTTTTATTTTTTAATTTTTTGTAACCTTTTCATTTAATTTTTGCCGAACCTGAACCAAGCCCGAACTCAACAAATTGAGTTTGGACTGAGGTTAAGGGTTCAATAGGTTTACTTTGAATTTAGGTCGGACTAGATTCGGGTTAGCTGATTTTAGTTTGGGTTGAGTATGAATTGAGTAGAACCCGACACAATTCGCCCTACTTACAATCCTTGATTTGACCTCCCCTAACCCCCTCCTTTCTTTTTTTTTTTAACGAGTAACTTTTTTCTATTTTTATAGGCCGTACTATCACAATAGTTTTCATGGGCTATTGGGAGAGTCATTTTTGCCACATGGAAGAACGATCTAGCAAATCCAAACTGTCCATCTGACATGAGCCCTCTAGATTAGCCATATGTATGATATTTTAATGACCTATATAATTCTCAAGAATATATACATATTAGGTTTTGCTACATGTATCAATGATTGTCCAATTTTTGAATGTTTATTATGTTTTAGGTAAGGAAAGACATTGTTACAAATGAGCCCTTTATGCCACATGGCAAATGTCTTTCGATTGAATAAATACATTGCTTATAGGTGAGCCCTTTATTCTACATTGCAAATGTATATGGATTGAAATTTGCTATATGAATTGGGGTTGACAAATGTACATGTGAAAAAATGAGATTAATCAAATAAGCTTTCATGTGCGAGATCCACATGCGAGTCACAACATGTATCTCTAGCTACGGCGTCCAACCCTTAAGCCCTGACTTACTTTTATAATAGTTTTATGATCAATTCTCTTAGGTAATATTTTTACCTATTTATTTTTTATTTTCTATTTTTCATTATCATTTTTCATTTTCATGTTTCCATTTTTACTTTTATATTTGCCCATGCATTGCACAGGCTGTCAACTAGTATATAAGAAAGACAGACTTTCTTGCCATCCAGGACAAAATAATCTTATATTGAAAAATAGTATGCTAGGATAGCTTATAACTTAGGAAGCATGTGGAGGGACAAGAGACGGTTGATCCCATTTGGCAAAAAATTTGGCACCTGACCTGTGCTCAAAAAATCCGTTTTTTTCTTTTGGAAGTATGCTCGAGGAGGGCTGCCTACAAATGATCTCCTAAGTCGGAGATTACATACTCTTCTCGACTGTTGTGCCCTCTGTGGCTCTCAATCAGACTCGGCCAAGCACCTTTTCCTCTTCTGCCCCTTCTCGAGGGAAGTTTGGTTCGATGCCCTTGGTGGCCACTTGGAACAAATTCATCAGTCGCAGTCGATAAGGGAGTGGATAAATTCTTGCCTCAATATCTCAAACTCCGTTTTCCCTAAGTTTATACCGAACTATGCTGTTATGTGTGCCAACTTCTGTTGGATAATCTGGAATTGTAGAAATTCGGTCATTGTTGAGGGAGCTCAACCTGATCCGAGAGGTACTGTGGTTCGTCTCATATGTCTCTTGAGTGATTCTGATGTGATCTTGCGATCGGCATTACACGACGCAAAGGTTCCAGGTGTAAAGCAAAGTATTTTCGTTAACTGGGGTCGGCCAGTGCTGGTGGGTTATGCAGAGATGATGCTGGTAGATTCGTGGGCGGCTTCGCACTATCTATTTGATCTTCTTATGCTGTGATCGCAGAGGCTATTGCTGCTCTTGAAGGAATTATTCTTGCTAGACATGCTGGTTTTAAAGATCTTGTGATTGAAGGCTACTGCTCTCTCATTATATCCTTACTTGCTAATTTCCATATGAACTGTCCTTGGCGCATTGGGCCCTATATTGAAAAAGTTAGGGAGTTGTTGAGCGACTTTATCTCTGTTCGTTTCACCCCGATTTTTCGTGAAGCAAACATGGCTGCAAATGATTTAGCAAATTTGGGTTCTAATGGGTTCTCTTGTACGTGGTTATCTAACCCTCCCCTTACCATCTGTGCTATTATCCTTGATGATATAGCTGGTAGGGCTACTCCTAGATGTAATCAGGCTTAATTTTATTTATGTTAATCCTTTTACCAAAAAAAAAAAAAAAAAAAAATGCTTGGATAGGAAGAATTCGTAGAGAAGTGTGGGTCCCACAAAAAAGTATTCTCATTCTTTTTCAAAACACCAAAAAGACAGCTCACAAATTAATGCAAAGGACCGGCGAGAATATGTGAGAATACATCTTGTAGCCTCTCATTTTATATAAAAATTATCCATATAACTTGTTTTATACCAAAAGTACTCTTATAACTCAATTTTTGTTTACCACGAAAAAACCCTTGTTAATAGTAGCCCCGTTTGGATATCAAGAAAAGGCTAGAAAATAATGTGAGAAAGTAATCTATACTATAAGGGAGAGAACCAATTGGAAAACATGCCAAAATATTTTTAAAGATTTTCAAAACAAATATTTAATATAATTAGAAATAATATTGTCTTTTGGTTTAACTAAGAGGCGACAGTTAAGTTTCCAAAATAACTATTCGCACCTCTTTCAATTTAAAAAAAAAAAAATAACATGGCAATAAAACGGTTAACACGTTCTAGATGTGTATGAATGTTTAATATTGCACGTGCCACTTGCTAGTATGAATGAAATCAACATAAAAGAAAGTTAAAAATAACTTTCCTATTGTTGTTTGGATGTTGCAGGAAACTTGCATGATTACTAGCAAAAGTGCACTTACGTTGCACGTGAAGGTTTATCTTATAATACATGTTATAATTAAAATAATGATATAAGAAAATATGATTTTAAAAATATAAAATAATTTATATATTGGCGTCTTAGTAACTTTTATATTTAAAAATATGTAATTCAATAAAGTGTAATATAATAATATTATTTTTGTTTTAAAATTTATCTATGAGTCCTTTTAATTGTATAAAGAAAATTATATTACATCTTTTTTACCTATGTCAATAAAATAAAAGGGGAGTATTTTAAATAAAATTTAAATAAAAATAATTCATAAATTTAAATATTAATAAATATATTAACACGTAAATTAACACCTGTATTTATAAATAATTTTAATATATAAATAAAATATATTAACACATGACAGTTGTGGCAAGCTAATTATCTAATTTTTAATAAAATTTATTATATTATTAATTATATAAAGAAGAAATTATTAACTAATTAGAATCTTAAACTGATCTTTTATTTTAAATTTATCTTATAGAATTAAAAGTATAAAATAATAGTATTGTAATTAATAAATATTAATTTTCATACTTAGTTATAATCTTGATTTTAATAAGTTTAATATGATTTCTTTAATTAGCTAGATTCTTTAAATCCATTGGATAGTTATTAGTTGATAATTAAATTCTTGATTTATTATTTTTTGGATTTCTTTTATTAATTTGATTCTTAATTTATGTAATTATTGAATCAAAAAATACAATATATTTCAAGTATTTATAAATAATTTTATCACGGGTATTTTATTTCACTGTATTTTTCAACAGGGATATACAGTTACTATTATACAATACAAACAGTAAATACACACAGTACGATACTATTTGTACATACAAATAGTAAAAGTAAATAGTACTTACAAAGGGGAATAGTCCCTTATTGGCCGGAGCCGGAGAAGATGGCCTGAGACGGCCGGTACCGGAAGACAGTTAGCCGGAGGACGGGTTACCGGAGGATGGTTCGCCGGGAATCGCCTTGATTGTAGAGCAGAAGATAAAATTTTACAAGTTGGAAGCAAATAAGCCCCAATATACAATTTATAGATAGCGAACATGAGAACAAAATTTGAAGTCTGCAATAATGGGCCATGAATTGGACCCCGTGGAGTAACAGTAAAATGCCAGGCTAATGGGCTGGATTGTTGGGTCGGATTGATGAATAGAGCTAGGTCGTCTCGATGAACAATAATGGGCCGAATTTGTATAGTGATTTGCAAATTTGAACAGTGCTGTTACAGTGACCGTTTCTACAGTGGTTCGAATTTGAACAGTACTGCTACAGTGACCGCGACTATTTTGTCTGCATAAAAGAGTCCCAGAAGGATGCTAGAATGGTTGGATCACAACAGTCCACATCATCACCAGTAAGGAGATCATCTGGATCTTGAGCAAATTGGCTGCCGAGAGCAGAGAATTGATTGTCACCATGAGAGGAGGTCATGGAAGCAACATCTCCATGTATCGACGTGAGAGGGGAAGAAAAGGAAGACACAAATTTGTCTTTCATGAATTCCATGCACTTTAACATTAATTCATTATCAGAGATTAAGGGAATTCCCTTTTCAATTGAGTTTTAATTAACTCAAATGGATATGAGGTAAGTGAAGATTCATTGGAAGGAAGACAAATAATTTTCGTTTCATAGTGATCAATTAATTTTTGAATATTATCCAAAGTTTCCTTTATTGGAAAACCTGCCCACCATCGATAGACAAAGGTACGGACCAAAATTGGTACTCGCAAATTATCATGCTGGAAAACAATTTCCCATTTCTAGATCTAGGGATTTCCGAGTTCAGAAAAGAATATTAAAGTATCATACCCTAGTGGGGCTGATGAATTGCCTCTTAGTTGAGGATGAAATTGTGAAAATCTCACAAAGGTAGATTGAGGAATTGTAGGAGGCAAAATGTCCATATTGGGACCAAACAATTGCCACCAAGTAAATATCCAATTTGGATAATCAGTCTTTATTAAGTGAGGACATAACTTGAAGAACCAAGTGTGCTTATACGTTGGATTTTGATAATAGAACGCATTAGTCCAAACTGAGATATAATCCCAATAATTAAAGGTAATATTAGTACCTGTAATCCATTTAAAGGAATTCGGATTAAGACCCCATTCGAAGTGAGAAATAATTTTCTTCACAATGCACTTGCTATAAGCAAGAATGGAGTTATTCTTATTGACTTTTGTGTGACTGATCTCACAGCTACTCGTGGTAGTGAGGATAGACTCATAAGCCTCACGGGTTCTACCAATAAAACTAGAGAAATTAAGATCATTAAGATATCGAGTCATTAATTCCCACGACTCGGTAGCCCATTGATTATCTCCTTTATTGAGGTGTAAAATTAACTGAGTATGATTACTCCTGGGAAAGAATTCTGGTACAGAAGTAGCCAGAGCTTCTAAAGTAGTTTTTGACTGGGGATTAGTCAAAAGATCTCTTGATTGAGACAGAGATGGATATTGCATCTCATGATGAAATTCATTAGAATGTTGGACATGGACATACATTTTCTGTTTTCCTTTTCCTCAGGAGGAATTTCCTCCTTGGGCAGGATATGGTCTTCTCATGATGATCCCTGCAAAAACTCATGAGTGAGAAAATCAGGAAGGGATTTAGATTCACCTTTAATGTATTCAATTGAAAAATCAAAATTAGAGAGTTGAGCCTGCCAACCTGCAAAAATTTGTTTAGAGACAATATTCTTAACATCTTTTTGTTTAGCAGAGCTACAATCAATTTGTAATAAGAATTATTGATTTAATAGATCATCCTGAAATTTAAGGATGCATTTAACAATGGAAATAATTTATTTTTTAACAGTGGAATAATTTGCTTGGGCATTTTTCCAAGTTCCACTAGTAAAACGAACCAATTCTTCTTTATTGGTAGAGGTGTTAAGTTGTTGAGAATCCCTCCGCATCCCAAATTAGAGGCATCAGTTTCAACAATTTTGGACCAATGAATATTAGCCAAAGATAAGCAAGGTAATTGTTTAGCCTTTAATTTAATCTATTGGACAACCAGAGTATGCTGAGCAGTCCAAGGAGAAGGGTTTTTGCGAAGACATGCATACAGAATAGTTGCATCCTTAGCAAAGTCTTTATAATAGTCAGAAATATAATTCAAACTTCCAAGAAATCGTTGCAATTGGGTTTTATCTTTAAGTTTGTCTGGAAACTTAAAAGCAAATTCAATAGCACGATCAATAGGGAGAATTTTTCCTTCACAAATATTATGTCCCAAAAAGCGAACATTGGTTTGGAAAAGTCGCATCTTAGGTGCAGACAAAACTAAACCATTACGTTTAACTACATCTTTAAGAATATTAAGATGTTTAAAATGTTGGTCAATAGAAGAGAAAAATATTAGAATGTCATCAATATAAAATAAGACAAAATTTAGAATAAGGAATGAAAATATCATTCATAATATTCTGGAATTCATAAGGTGCATTCTTAAGTCCAAAAGGCATCACATTCCATTGGTAATGTCCAAAAGGAACAATAAAGGTAGTTTTATACCTTTCTCCAGGGGCAATTTGGATTTCCAATATTCAGATTTGATGTCAAATTTAGAAAAGGTGGCTGCAGATTGCAGGTGATCTAATAAATCCTTTTTATTAGGAATTGGATATCGAATCCATTGCAGAACAACATTTAAAGGTTTATAATTAATAACAAGACAAGGAGATCCTCGTTCTTTCTCTGCTGCCTTATTAACATAAAAGGCAGTACAACTCCTGGGAGAGTGACTTTTAGAAATAAGTTTCTTATCCAGAAGAATCTGGATTTCCTTTTTACAAAGCTCAAGCCAGCCAGCTTTAATTTGACTAGGGCGGGCCTTTGTAGGAACTTGTTTTTCATTGAAATCCTTTTCATAAGGCAGAGAAACAATATGTTTCTTGCGTTCCCAGAATGCATTAAGGATATCACTACAAACTTCTTGGAGAAGTTGGTGTTTAATGGTTTTAATATGGGATTGCATATCAGATTGTTGCTATCGATTTTGAATGGTCAAAGAAGAAATTTCTTTCTGAAGGAAGACTAATTGTTTTTCCTTATTTTTAATAAGATTAATATTTTTAGAAATTGGTAAAGTAATAAATTCAAAAACAATTTCTTTACCATTAATGGTAGTGAATATACTATGAGTAGTAATTTTATCAATGGGCATTATTAATGCCAAAAATGGGCGAAGAATAACTTGTTATGACATATTCTGGATAAGTAAAAAGTAAACCTTCTTTGAAATTAATACATCATTAAGTTTTTACTTAATGTGCATTTTACCACCACTGGGATTAGTGAGTCCCTGAGTGGTTTTTTCAAAATAATGGGTAGGAGCAAGTCCTTCTTGGAAGCAATTCATATCATCACCACTATCCACAAGAGCAATAATATTGGACAGAGTAAATTCTCTGTCAATTACTAGGGTAATTGAGATAAACCATTTTTGGAAAATAATTTGATTAATAGCATCAAGTAACCAGACTGGGATTCAGTAGGATTGGAGGTAGATGCCTGTAGTGACCCGGATATTGTAAATATTAAATAATAAATAACATACGACAAATTAGCTGGACTAATTAATGAGATTAATTAGTGAGAAGATTATGGAGGTAGAATTGTAATTTTTCCTAGGATTAATGAATGTTTAATTTAAATATGTCCATAATGTAATTAAGTGTGAGTAATATGGACTTTGATTGGAGTTAATGGACTTAGTCCAGAACCGGTCGTGTGAACCCAAACTTAATAATGTTGAATCATAAACTAATTAGAACTGGGGTTAATTATTAAGCAAATGTATTAGGTTGGGGTTTTAGTGTAATTACTACATATATATGGGGTCTTATTGATATTGCTTTTACTTTGGGGGGTTAAAGCTGTAATTTGGAACTTAAGTTACCAATTCAAATGCACGGTTGTGCTTTTGAATTGGTCTTGGCAACGTGGATATTGAATGTGTGTTAGTGGGAGAGAAACTAGGACCTACCCTTTATCGCTACCCCATACGTGAGATCCAAACTAACAAATCTGAGAGTTTGAATTCATAGAGAAGAGATATGAGAGAGAGAACCTACTGAGAACTTCGAGAAAGAGGAGAGGTTTGAATCTAAAATTCTGGTTTCAGAAAGAAGAAGAGAAGAAGGGAAGGAGTAGTGCTAGACCGTATTCTCATTAGCATCTTACCGGAATCAAGTAAGTAGCTTATCCGGTTCGAATTCATGTGATTATGAATGATGCATATTTACCGTTTTGAGATTTAAACCTGTTTACCATATCCTTGATCGAACCTTGATGTTTTTTCTGGAAAAATTGGGATGCACTCCATGAGAAAGTATTCTACATGTTTTAAATAAGGAGAAATTCTTGATTTTAATCATTACTGCTTTGTGATTTGATCTAGTCATGTGGTTTAAACGTATACACATCTTGAAGTTCTTAGTTCTCATGTTTAGATTATGTCCCTTAATTTATACCTGAAATCTATGTGATTAGATCATAATTGTGTAAGTATTTATGATGTTTCCAGTATGGATAGGTTGCCTTGATTAGTCATCATGGACTATGTGAGAACTCTTAGTTGTGTTCTGTGAGAGAGTACACTAGGAATTAGAACCCAAAAAGCAGAGCAGGCAGTGACTTCTGTGTTACTGTCTGTAACTTTGCGATCGAGCGCACTGTGATCGATCGCAGATATGAGATCGAGCGCAATTATGCAGAGACAGAACCTAGTGTAAGACAGTGTGAGGGTTTGGATGTCTTTTGGTTCGGGCTTAATGGTACTTCATAATGAGATCAAGTAGGGTCTAGGGTTGAGTACCAACAATGACTGAAACCTACTTGTTGCCCATAGCATGTGCTAACCAATTAGACACATTCCTTAGTTGGTCTACACTTAGGAAGGAAATGATGGACCCTATTTATGTTTAATTGTGATTTGCATCATAGGAATGTGTATGATGGGTTCCAATGGATTATTCAGGCGTATGAGCGCGTGAATAGCTTCTAAGGGTATCTATCATCCGTATTCCATATGAAGGTACATTCATACTGTGTTCATACGAAATGTTAAGTGTATCCAGTTGGTGGAAATAATAGGTTGCCTAATCTTATGGGTTAAAAGGCCTACATAATAAGTTATGAATCATAGTTGATTCATAAGGTCGACTGGACCTCGAGTATCGTACACTCTAAAATCAGCATATGGTGGCCTTCGAACAATGGGTTAGCGCCCGGAACAAAGCGAGGGACTACCAGTCATTCCTAGGACATATATCCCGAAACCTTTATGAAGCTGCAAGAGGAACACTTAACGTATCATGTAAACATAAGCATAAATCACTTTACATTGCATTTATTGCTTGAGCATACATTAGTTCATCTGATTGTTCATGCTCGCATCATAATCATATCATAATATCTGTTATTCATTTCCGCCGATATTATTGTTTTATCATTGGTTTTTGGTCATACATGATGATGTGAATGACTGGATAATGCTTGCTGAGTATTCCAAACTCACGCAACTTTCATGTTGCAGGTCGATTTTGAGTGGCTGGACGCTGCAGTTTTCTTTACAACTTATCTAGTTTATTTCTGTTGTAATAAATTGGGACAATGTTTATTTGGATCAGTTATGTAAGGCTCTGTTGTAGCCATTTTATTTATTTATTTGAATCTTCGTTTGTATTTTCGCAACTCTTAGTAGATGAAATAAAGCTTATGTTTATTTTATCTCTTTTATGATTTTGGTAATGATATGGCTAATCCACGATCGATAAATGGACTCCGAAGGTATTGTCTCGTGATCTGTGCCATCCCACCTAGGGATTCGTGTTACGGGATCCGAGGCGTGACAAAGCCTCAGGGACTAGGTCAATTATTTTTCCATTATTAGGAAGAATGATCTTTTAAATGATAAATCTCATACTTGGTATCAGAGCCACTTGGCTCTTTTTATTTGATATGCTCATGATGTCTAAGCATGTTTAGTTAAAGCTCAGGTTCTGATTATTCTTTGGCATCAATGCCATGTTATTAATCCATGTGAGAATGTGGCATCGGTTCTGCTTTAACCGGCTTCTCATGCTATATCCTTCTCACTTCGGCGTGCTGACGACCGGGATATAGACGTCTCACCTCTAGATTACTAATTTGTTTGTTTAGATACTAATCATTAGATTAAACAGTTGGTTATATGTGGTATTCTATTTTCTATGTCTGGTTGCGTATGCATACTTTGGTGTTTGTTGCTTCTAGCATGTCGGGGGCTTGTTTGTCAGGGAGTGACGTTAGGTCTTTATTGCCCGCAATCGGGACTATCAGGTTGCAACTTACTTATTTTTATGCATAAGAGACAGAAAATAATTTAGACATATAAGTAAGTGTTTACTCTTGCCTAGTATTTAGCTTTGTTTTTTTGTCAAATTTTAATCAGAACAATGTCTTTAACTTTACTGCTTAGACAATATTATACATCATGACATAACCTTTTGGATCTAATACAGATCTAATTAAAATTTTTGAATTAATTGAGTTTAATAATATTCAACAACAGTTGAATAAATGGACCATTCCTAAAATAGATCCTAAGACTGTTTTTAGATCAAAATGGTATGATCTCAAACCTAGCATGGCTATTAAAACCATGGAGCAGATTATCTACCTAAATCATCAGGATGAGTTAATTAAGTTGCTAGATCCTACCAATCTGCTCACTAATCTGATTTTTTTTAAATATCTACATATAGGGTTAGTGCCGGTAGCTTTTAAACCCTTAACCATGTTAGGCACTAATACGTGCTTGTTAGCCACTTTATATGATTCCAGATGTTTGGATTATCAGCCATCGTTAATGAGTGCTATTGAGACTAGTTTGTCTCGTGGCCCTGTTTACTTTGATGTTTATCCAAACCTCAGTTTGTCTTTGTTATATCCCAATTTATTTGAGGCTATAACTCTTAGAGTCCAAACCCAAGGTTATAATTACCTTCCAGGATCCGAGACCATTGCGGTTATTTATCGCATTTATTATAAGGTCATGAATACAATGACCCATAATATTAAAAGACCAAGTCCTCCTAGTAAAACAGTGTTAATCGAAACCAGCTTTTCCTCTCACACTAGTATTGCGACTCCTCGCATGCTTCATTGGGATGAAATCAATTTCCCTGACACTTGGAATATTCATAACGTTGTTCCTTTATAGCCCAAATTACATTCTAATCTTTATCAGATTATCCAAACTTCAAATGGAGAGGTTTTCCTTAATTTTAGTAAACCATTACTAGGCCTTCCGAGGTCTTCTTCTTCTAGAAGTTGGCAAGCACCTTATCAGGTGTCTTACCCTTCAACTTCCTCGAACTCTATCTCAGAGATTCCAATTAAGCTTCCTTCAGAAAATACTCCTGAAGTTGTAAATCAACCCAATGTAGAGGAAATTCAATTATCTAGCCAACATATTCCTCATGCAATTTATAAAAATCCTCAAAGAGAACCTCTTACTGCCTCTGAGATGCATTTTGAAGGATAAGTATTGGTTTTCATGGATTTCACACCTGGATCTTGTAACCGAACCCTTATTAACAATGAATTCTACCAACCAGTTTATCAAAACTTTAGGGATTGGTATTTAATTCTTTCTCACCTTCTGAGCGTTTAGAGTTCAAATCTTGTTTCTATAATTATTTAGGAACAAATCAAGTCATTATCCCATTTGTTCAATGGTTTTATATGACCCAAAATGTTCCCACAATTTTCGCTTTGGAAGATTTCCATAAGTCATGGACCACACAATCTAATAGAGTCATTAGCTCTATGCATCCTCTCACTGATGCATTAAAATTATCGCAAATAGGTATTACTTCTTCTAAGACTTCTACTGACTTAGAGACTGTTGCATATTTGAAAATTGACCCCATTACTGAAGATCTTGCTCATACTAAAGATTTGTTACCCATCATTAAACAAAATAATTATACAAATCTTTTTCTTCAATCTGTGGGTACCCAATTAAGTATAATTGAATCTGCTTCTGAGAATATTCTTTCTATCCACCAGACTCAGGACTTACGCATTCCACAAACTCTTGATTTACCAACCATTAAACCTCCAATTGAGATTTCCGGTTTTAAATTATCCACTTCTCCTAATAAAGAATTTCTGGATCAATTAACCCAAAAACTTAGTAGTTTAAATCGTCGTGTTTTATCCCATCATAATTCTGATCATGAATCTGAACCTGATTCAGATTTTTCTCATGAGCAATTAGCTTATATCGAATCCAATTTCCGCGAGAATTCACATTTTCAACTAAATAAGGTTTATTTTGATAAGGACAATGTTCGCCATCCCTACTCGGCACTATTATCCTCGTCCTACACCTCACGATATATTATATGAGAAAAATTTCTATAAATCCCAAAATTCTTATCATGGAAAAACCATTTACGAATGAAATATTGATGGTATGACTAGATTTACGAGACTATCCACCAAATGTTGATGTACAGTACCATTTCTAAACAATATGGTAATCCTGAACCTGAAGTTGCCAAGTTTATTGCCAATGGCTTTACTGGTATTCTTAAAGGATGGTGGGATAATGTCCTGACCAGATCGCAACAGCTTGAAATTTTTCAGGCTACTAAAGTTATTAAGAATGAATCCAATCAGGATGTTCCTATTCCTAGTGCAGTTTACACTCTTGTCCTCACTATTATTGACCATTTTATTGGTTCTGAAAGAGTCAATAATGAACGCTCCCGTGAACTTTTGCAGAATCTTTGTTGTCCCACTCTGAATCATTTCAGGTGGTATAAAGATGTTTTTCTTGCCAAAGTCCTCCAAAGAACTGATGCTAATTCAGAGCATTGTAAAACCAAATTCATTGATGGCTTACCTACTTTCTTTGCTGAGAAAGTTAGAAAACAATTAAGGGATCTCCATAATGGAATTTCTATTCCCTATAATAGTCATACTTATGGCAGTTTGATAAATATTGTTATCACTGAAGGTTTTGCCATTTGTAATGATATTAAATTGAATAGACAATTAAAAATGCAGAATTTAGCTAAAAATAAAGAAATTGGAGATTTTTGTGAGCAATATGCTTATGCTACCCAAATTCATTATCCTACCTCTTCTAGGAAACCTTTTAAAAGAACTCCAAAGAAGCATGGTTCTTCTAAACGAAAATCATATAAGAAGGCTTCAAAACCAGAATCCTCCTATAAGGGCAAGTCTAAATCTAAAGGTACTTCTTCCAAGAAACCTCGTTCGAAAAAATATGCCAAATGTTATAAGTGTGGAAAAATTGGACATTATGCCAATAAATGTACCACTACTCAGAAAAAATTAAATAATCTTCAAATTGATAAAGTTCTTAAATTTCAATTAAGTAAATTATTGCTTAATAGTTCAGAGTCTGAACATGATCATTCTCCTCCTTCTTTTGATGATGACGAGTTTAATCAACTTTACCCTTCCTCCCCATCCTCTTCTAATTCTAATCCCCTTGTCAATGTAGTGAACTACGAAAGCAATGTGATCATTTGCAAGCTATTATCCAAATGAATGGTTTTAGCCTAAATGTGCTTACTAGTTAACAACAATCGCTTCTTGAATTAATTGATCAAATTCAAGATCCCCAAGCTAAAATGCAATTAATAAAAACTTGCTATGAGTTTAGTAAACATATTACTTTTGTTCCTGAATCTCTTAAAATTCTTTCTACTGCTTATAGTATGAAAGAAGTTTTAAATCGTTTTAGTACTTCTCAGTCTAATGAAAGACAATTTACTATTTTTGATTTAAAGAATGAAGTTAATCAATTAAAAATTGAAATCAAACTTCTAAAATCAAATCATGATTTAATACAAAATAAGATTTATCATTTAAAAGATCCTGTTCTTCTTAATAAGAAACAATAATTGACCGAGTTCTGAGGCTTCTGCTTTCAATTCTACTGAATCCCAATCGTTTTTGTTTTTTTCCGGTACATAAGGTTTTAAACGCAGCTTAAAACGCTTAAGCATAAAAGCGTGTTTTTTTTTTTTTTTTTGAAACGAAATTTTAAACAGAGTTTTGCTACCGGTGGGCCCAACCACCAAATGGATGGCGTAGAAGTGAGAATACGGCTTGTGACGCCTGAGTTGCTCCGAAGCCGTATTTTCCGTGAATCCGTAGCCAAAAGGCTATTCGACCAAACAAAAGGGTCAAAAAAAAAAAAAAAAAAAACAGTAAAAAGCAAGAAAAAGGCAGGAGTCTCTTTGGATACGAAGCAGAACATCGGCGGCCATGGAGTCCTTGTCAATCACTATCCGTCTCATTGCAGTCCTTCTCTTCCTCACCCTCCGTCTTTCATTTGTTGCCGCCGATGACGTCTCACATGACAACAATCCAGCCCCGAAATCTCCTTCATGCAACAATAAGATCCAGTCGGTAAATGTATCGAATCAAATTTCCTCCTCGTCCTCATTTTTTTCCACGCAGTTTATTGATTATGCTTGATTTGGCTATTTTCGATGTCTATAATTGGACGTTGATGTTCTTTTTAGTTTTTATTTTCATGTTAAGTAGGCTTATTTATCTGGTCGAGCTAGAAATTTGAGTTTATTGCATTCGTAAAAAGGAAGTGTTTTCTCCTTATTTGCTATGTTGCTGGATTTATCTTGTTTGCTTTTATGTGAAAGGAAATTTGGGATCAAAATTCGCAGGGAGAAGATTGAAACTAATGCATTGTTTGCTGATTGGAATTTTTTTTTACGTCATAGTATGTATTGATTGAGAATGACTGATCTTTGATTGTGCTTTGATTGTGAATGAATGCATGAAGAGATGTAGGACAGAGTTTGGATTTCCCATGCAAACTGGATTTGGAGAAAAGCATATAATAGGGTTGAATGGGACTTCCTTAATGCGGTCGTAGAGTGGAAAGGCTTCTGGGATAGATGCGCAAGTGGATTAAGGATGTCAGGAGTGTGTTATTTTCTCGTATTTTGAATGGATGTGTAAAGAGTAGGGATTGCACCTGGAAGCAAGATTTTAAATAACCGAAATTTCACAGAAATTTCTATAGAACTTCTTTTATTCAAATGAAATAAATATCTAAATTTCATTGAAATTAACAAAATATAACGAACAAAATTTCGATTTTGCATAACTTCCTTGCTATTGCCCATAAGAGCGAGTGTTTGTGCATAATAACTTTCTTGAGAGAGAGGGTTGAACATAAATATAGTCTTGACTGAAATTAACTTATTTCGGTGAAATTTTTCAAATTTTTTTTGTTGAAAATTCACGAAGGCTATTGTTTTGCTTGTACCTTTTTCTACTAACATGTTCATTTTTATGTGGGCAGTGGGTTCCCATATTCAACACAAGTTTCATGTTTGGTGTGGGGGTTTTCTTTATCTTCCTGTTTTCCTTGTCTATTTAACCGTCTACGTAACAATGAGTTCTTGGTGGTGGATTTTCTTTTTTGGTCCTTTGAAGGTTTGTCTTAGAACCTATATTTTAAACAGGATCCAAGGACGGTGGAGTTGGTGGAGCTAGCTAGTCTTTTTGAACTTCTAAAAGATGTCTTTATTGGTTCTAGTGTCCAGATTTGGACTGTAGATGCAAGAAGGACATTCTCTGCCAGCTCCCTCTTTCGTATCCTTTGTAAAGACAGGATGACAATCCCATTCCATTTTTTACCCACCAACTTTGGAAGTTTTGTGTTCCTTATAGAGTTAAGGAATTTGTTTATACCTTGGTTCAATATAGAATCAATATTGCATACATTGCAAAGGAAGAGGAATTACTTTGTATAATCCCCACATATCTGTATCACGTATAAGATTCATAAAGAGTCGATGGACCATCTTTTCTTACATTATGTTCTTGCTAGGGATGATATTTTTTTAGTTGTTGATGTAGTTTGGATGATGCCGATAGGCATTAGTCTTTTGTTAGACCATTCGGGGTTTCCAGGTTTGAGGAAGGGGGGCAACGTGATGCATGGTTTAGAGTATCGTTTGATATTGATATGGATTGGTATCGGACTGTACCGATTCGAGACATACAACTGTACGTATTGGTCAGTAATTAAATAAACCCTTGATTTCACCCAATGTCTCAAACCAATCCAGTTCGCCACTAATCCAGATCAGCTAATCTGTATTGGTATTGGAGCTGATTGGTACAACCACTGAATGCCAATATTTTAAACCTTGAGATGATGTATCAGTTCCCTTTCTATGCAGTACTTTGGGAGATATGGGGGGAGAGGAATAGGAGTATCTTTAAGGATCGTTGGGATAGCACTCGGTCTATCGATGACTCGATTACATTGATGGTGGTATCTTAGGTTGTTGTCAATCCGGAGTTTACAGATATATCGGTGATTGAAATCATGAGAGGATGGACCATCATTGCACTATCATCTCCTTGGGGACTGAGATGCATAATTTTTTGAAAGCTCCTTATGGATGTGACCATCAAGCTTACTTTGATGGGTTTACCATGGACAATCTGGGTCCTTTTGGGATTGGCGATATCTTTAGGGATCATAGTGGGCATAGTTTTAAATACCGGAACCGGTCGTTGGACTGGTTCTGTCCGGTTCCGGTCCGGATTGCCGGTAAGGACTGGTATCGGCCGGTACAGACTGGTACCGGCCGGTCTGGAGCCGGTACAGAAAACAAATTTTTATTTTTTTTTAAAACTTAAAAATTTCAGATCGCGCTGGACCGGCCGGACCGGTGA